>JAULCC010631993.1:6266-17081 GCA_032358795.1 Nuttallia obscurata | reverse complement strand
TCTAAAAAAAAATGGCAGTAATTGCTTTCCCTCTTGCATGCTCAGGATTTAGGGTCAGCATTATGACTGATTCATTGGTCTCAGGATAAAGAGACTGGCCGGGGTTCAGTCCTCTTTGTATCAGTGCTATATACACTGGGCACCTTTAAGAATCACAGAGGTCTTCAGAAAAGTTCTCTGGATCTGCACCCCTTTCTCTGAAGTGTTCATAACTATTGATGGATCAGACCTAATAGTATGGTCTAAGTGGCTCAGTGATTAAGACTCCTTGACTTGCATTCACTTGGCCCTTCAACACTGTGGGGTTGTGGGTTTGAATACTGGCTTTGTCCATACAATTTTGTCGGAAAGCTATCAAGCTGCTCAGCTTTGGAAAAGTTAGGTGATTCTACCAAGGAATGCCATGTTAAGATGGTCATATGACCTTAACTGTGTGAGTGTGACAAAACAAAAAATTAACCAACAAATTCAGACTTCAGGCTGTTGGAGAGAAGATTCAAAATAGAGATTGCACACTTTGATTTGACAGCTTGTGTCGTATCAAATTAACCCTGAATTTAATTTATAAGGTGGCATGATTTCTGTCAAACTAGAACACTACATTGTCATCATACATATAGATGGTTGTGTCTCCTGCCTGGTCGATGAACCAATATCAAAGCCTGTAAAAGTGTCAGTCAACTTGTCAGCTTTATCTCTTTTTTAAATGTTTATTACAGATGGTATTGTTTTACAGCATGAAATTTGTATCTTTTCAGATTTGATTGAGCACATTTAATATTGAAGAACAGGAAGATACTGAAGTGCTCTCTTGACTACGACATTGATGAGGTATGATTTTTATAAACTTTAGTAAACATGTTATGTAACGAAAGCTTTTGAGAAGAAGAATTAACAAGTTTAAAGTGATTTGAAAGTATCGCTAACTTGATAGTCTTTAAGTGTTTCTGAGAAATAGAAAGTAAGAGGAAGAAGCTTGTGTTACATACTTAATTCAAGAACCTATGTAGCAGTTTGAAATTGATGTTTGTCATTTGTTCACTTTGGCTTGTGATATTCGGAAGGAAAAAACTAGTTATTAGTTTGGCGAAGACAGTGGGCTGTCTGGCACTGTGAAATTTTCTTATCCTGACCATAACTTTGTATTTTCACTTGGCACATATATATACCATATCAAGATGATTTGTCACATGCAAAATTTATGTCTGAAGTTCGAAGGTTATTCATCAATGGAAATATTCCCTTCAACTTGAATTAATAGCTTCGGTGAACTATATTAACGGAAAGATTTGACAGCTCTGTTAATTCTTCCTTATAGAAAACCTGGTTTCATGGAATTTCCATGTCTTTTTTTTTGTGGTACCCATTGTATAATGTATGATCAGATGAATCATAAAAATCAATGATGGCAGCATTTTAAAGCAATATCTGTCTTTGAAAAATTGTTTTCACATGGTTTTATTCTGCTAGAAAAATAAATCACATGGCTTCATGAGACCATACAAAATGCAGACTTAAATCAGGTATTGTTTGGAAATACCAGTTGTAAGACTGCAGAATGTTGAACATTATTGGGGCATTTAAAATTTGATGCACTTGTGTTGATGGGGTAGACCCAGTACTAAACAATTCAGAATCCATTGTCACCACTTGGGCGTTGAGGGTACTAAAAGTTGAAAGGGGGTGGTTGTTAAGAAATCACTTAATCCATCACCCCTATGGGATTGTAGGTTAGAAAACACTTGTGCCAGTCAGTCATTCATGTGCAGAAGCTATCAAGCTAGTTTACAGACCTAGATATGCCTTGGATATTTCCATTAGTAAAAGACAATAGTGTTGATCTAAGAAGATTTGATTTATCAGTTTCTGTTTATACGATGTGTTGAGTCTTTCAATTGTTTTATTTAGGCTTGAAATTTCAGTCTCTTATTGAGGTGTGAGTGAAATATCTCTTTCGTGTTTTAGTAGGGTTGATGGTATGTAGTGTGTTTCTTCTTTTAGCTTTCTGTTTGCAGATTTAACAATAAACAGGCTCAACACTTGCACGGTGCGCAACTATTCCTCCAGGAAATTAAAACGCTTTCTCGTGTATATCAAAATTAGATGACTTTGTTGTATGTATGAACTATGAAGACTGAACCAGGGAAAGAAACTCCTGTGATGAAACGGGGCAAAGATAACTCCATCTGGAAGTATTGATGAGTGTTGAAATGCAGTTACTTCCCTTGTACTGCTGGAATGCCAAATGCACTCCCAGTAGTTAGTTCCCTTATGAGTGTAGTGGTTAAGATGACTTACATAATGAGATCCAAAAATTATATCATTAAATTAATGTTAGAGGTTGCTACCTTGGTTTATGAGAAATATTTTCAATATGCATCATACTTTTATAAAGATATAGAGATTTGGCTTCTGAAATGTTGTCCTGAAACCTGTTTGAATTTAGTGTTAAAGTTTTTAAGCCATGGGAGTAGCATTTGTTTGTTCAAGTATTTATGACAAATGCTATTAGCACTTTAAAATCTATTACTAGGTTATATCAAATTATGAATTTGTAGCGATAAGAATTACCTGAACCAAAGAATTTCCTCACACCAATGCGTCATTAGGTTTACATATTACCACTAATTACCATAATGCTCGTTTTGACTGTACTGGTAAACACATCTATCACAATTAACAAAATCTACTACATTATGTGTATAGATGAAAATTGTCTGTCTAATAGCAAAATTGTGAAGCGGTATGTCAAATGCTACAGAATTATGCAAAGGTAATGCCCTCTGATTCTCTCAGGCATGCAATATCCCCTAGAATATCTGTTCCTTAAGCCATCTGAGTCCATTTGTTATAAGTAATGCAGGTATTACATGGCATTATTATGTAACTGTTTTATAATTAAGTTCCGCCACCAGTTCACAAGGTAATATTGAGTTCCAGTTAGGACTGGGATTGTGTGTGTTTATTTCTTAATTTCATATAATGGTCTAGGTTGCATGAAAGCCCATAATATGGCTTTTGATATTAATTGATTTTGAATACATTTATTAGAAATAGGTCACAGTGTATATCTAAAGATTACTAGGAAAATGCACAGGCAAAATTTACCTTTAATTTAATTTAATTTACCAAAAAATCAGCCTTATCATGACCATTTGCTAAGACACATATTGGGGTTTGTTCCATTAGCCCATTTCCATAACCATAAAAATTTAACATTGATACCTTCAGACTTATGAGTTTTAATTTTACCAGTTATACTTTTACATCAGCTTAAGTTAAGGGCTGTTAACACTTTTAAAAGAGTTACATGTTATACCTCATATTTATATATGCATTCTATAGGGAAATATGTCACTTTGAAATGATAATTTTGAGACCATTGAAAAAAGCACTAGTTAATTTAAATCTGCTTTGAAATTATTTATGGCTTAATTTGGGTGTTTCCTTGGAGAATGAAAACTTTTGAAAGATAGTGTCTCACTTACAGACATGATGCTTCTGATAGGTGTAGAATTATCTACCCCTTGGAATACAAGTCTGGTGCTCTCTCAGTACACCCACCTACAGGGCTCTTGGTATAAAGGGTGCAGCATCTCTCTAAGCACCATCATGAAGGGCTTCCCTAGGAAATCCCTTTCCAGATTGTTTAGTACAATATATAGCAGAAAGGCCTATATACCAGCTAACAATTTAGTATCCTTAACACCTGGTATAATATTTAAGTATGTTTAACCAGCAGTGCTTTGTGTGCATAGAAAATTATAGTCTTGGAGAATTTAAGAGCCAGATTTATGAACTGCCCTCTCCCCATTTTTTATCAGTGTAGCTATAGTAGCACTATAACCTCTTGTATGATAATACTGTAATAATTTCTAACTGTCTGGACATATGATCTGCCATTACGCTATAAAATTGACTCAAAAGACAGAGAAGCTGGTGATGATATCCTTGAGTGTATTCTTCACAGTATCAGAGGCCAATATATCATGGCCACCCTTGAGCTTGTCATTTAAAAAATCTAGTGATGGTTGGATTAATGGCAACACAAATAATTTTGAAGTTATGAAAAGCTGATTACTGTGTTACAGACAAAAGTAGGAAAAAATAAGACCACTCCTTCATAAGTTATAATATTCTTTCAATTAAATACTCAACTTTTGACTATACAAATATTGTAATACTTATTCAATCACAATTTTGCAATGATATTCGGTGCAGAAACTTTTAAAATATGTATTGCGTAAATTGTCTAGACATATATCTCTTTCATCGCTTTGCAATACAACAGTCTTCATGATGAATAGATTACAATGATGTAAGCACCTAACTCACCACACTCATCTCATAAGTTTTATGAAATATGTTTTTTAAGCAGTAAGTAATAATTTGCTGTTTGAAGTAAAACATCTAACAGGTTCAGTACATATACAATTGGAGTAGCTCACTCTTCTACACTCACCACACAATAAAGGTGGTACGACTTTCTACAGGGCAACAGGAGGTTTTATATCTTTGATTTGTATCATTATTAAAGTTAACATCAGTGCAAATAAGTTTAAACATAATTTATAGCCAAACAAAACATCTGCATCATACTTACTGCTGCAAGAATGACATTATTATAATACCTACTAAAAACAAATTATTCTGCATTTTGTCTGAGATGCTTTTATTTTATGACAGGATAAGTTTCCAGAGAATTCAATGAGTACAGCGGAGAAGGTTTTTTGTTCTTGAAGATTTTCAGTTCTTTTTAATTGTCTCAGATTCAAAAAAATAAATGCTATCTTTGGAGAAAAGATTTTTAAAGAGTTAAGTTACAAGTGATTGTAGATAACCGTCTGTTAATTTGTCGTCTTCCTGCAAAAAGAGTTTAATATATATAATTATCAAAATTCTTTTTCTGTTTGTTTTCAAGGCTTTTTTACTTATCGAGCTTTCTGCGAAATAAAAGCTCAGTTACGAAGGAATTAACTTACTAACAGAAGAAGTATAGCCATTTGACTCAAGAATTTTACTGGTTAGATGGTTACCATCAGCTGCAAAAGTTATTAAATACTCTACAGATATTCTAAAATCCTCTTCAGATATTCTTAAAATCTTTTCCATCATCTGATTCCACTGTGGGCCATGGGTTCAATCCCCAGCTAAGTAAAATCAGAGACTAAAAAATTATTAGAAATGGCTTTCATTCTTTGTTGCTCAGTAGTTGGTGTAAGCATTACGACTGCAGGGCTTTTTTTTGGCCAGTTTTATAGCCATATTGGGCTATATTTCCAAAGCCAAATAGTATGTTTTTTTCCCAGTTTATGGAGGAAAATTCCCAATTTCAAGTCAGGTGATATAAAACTAATCTATTATGGAGTTTGGTAGTAAAACTGTTTGTATAGCATGTGAAATGTAATCTTGAACTGATGTGTTATTGATGATAATAACAGTAAAGCTTAATTCATAACAAAAATGATGTTATACAAATTTTTTAACTTTAGCAAGATAGCCCTTAGAATTCCCAATTTTGAGCATTTCCGAGCTAAAATTCCAAATTCCAGGGGTATGGGTCACTGTCCCAAAATGCTGAACAAAGCCCTGGACTGGTTAGTCAGTGTCAGGATGGGCTGGGGTTCAGTGCTGTATAAACACTGCATGGGCAGGTAAACAACCAGGGAGTTTTTCAGAAAAATCCTCTGTATCTGCTTCCCTCACATTGGGCCGTCCATGAGCCTTAGATGGCATAAAGTGACTAAATATCACAAAACAAACTCAAATGCTTTCTAGCTTTTACCTTTTGACCCAATGGATGTTTTATGAGAACACCCATGGCAGACAGTCTGGAATGTTGCTTGCTCTTGAAGACTTCTAGTCCAATTTCCACCAATCTTGCTAAAAATGTTTGTTGGTAAAATATCTCGGTCTAGTTCGATAACCAGCCAAATCGCTTGAAACACGTCAGAATTATGGCTCTTGAATTAGTAAAAATTGAGTGAGTGAGTGAAATGGGGTTTTACGGCACGTCAGCACACAAAGGCTATATTGCGCCGAAGTATGTATGTGGTGAATGCAATGGTGTTTGGGTTTCGATGTTTGACACATTAGGATTAAAAGTATAAACTTTATTTAGTTTTAAACGATTGCAAAACCAATTCTCACAACTTATATTTATCCCTCTCGTAGGCACGGATGAAGGCGTTTTTGTGGTCTGTATTGTAGGAGGAACCCGGAGAACCCAGGGAAAACCTACACGTCTGGACAGGAGACCACTACAATACCCTCTCACATACCAGCCCCGGCCAGGAATCGAACCAGGTTTGCATTGGTGAGAAGCAAGCTCGTTACCACTGTGCTATCCAGACACCCAGATAATGTTAGGATTAGGCTTTGTCTGCTCTCTAACTTGAACATTTCTCATCTAATTTCCACCAAACTTTCTGAAAATGTTTATTACTATAATATCTAGATCAAAGTTCAATAACAAGCCAAATCATTTTAAGCACTTCAGAATTATGGCCCTTGAATTAGTAAAAATTGACAATTTTAGGATTAGATATAGACTTTAGAAGACTTAATAAGCAAAAGCTTTGTCTGCTTTCTTATTTTAACATTTTTCATTCAATTTTAACCATACTTGGTGAAAATGTTTATTATGCCCCCCATTTTGAAAAAAAGTGAGGGTATATTGCTTTGCACATGAGGTCAAAGTCATTAAGTACTAGCTGTAATTGTCCAAATGGTTTCCAATTAATAACTCATCTATTTATAAACCTACAGTCCTCATATTTTGTAGGTAGGTTTATGATGATAAGTAGATGATCCCCATTTCTTTTGAGGTCAGGAGGTCAAGGTCAATGTCATTCAGTATTGTTATTGTCCAAATGGTTTAGGACCAGTAACTCATCCATTTTTAAACCTACAGTTCGCATATTTGGTAGGTTGGTCCATGATAATATGTAGATGATCCCTGTTTTTGAGATCAGCAGGTCAAAGGTCAAGGTCATTTGGAACTGTTATAAATAAATTGATGGGGCATTTGTGTTTCACAAATTCTTGTTTCTTGTATATTTTAGATATTGCCATTTTGTTATCAGAGGCTGCTGTTGGGTGGGTGGGTGGATGGATGGAGTTTTTATCACCTTTAGTGATAGCTCTAGTTTTATCCAGGTTTTACAGCCAAAAGGTACTAATTGACTCTGATTTTCATAGGCACTTAAACCTTTTGGCACTAGACTCTTGAATATTATTTGCTTCTTGAAAGGCTTGCATGTCAAATGGTCATAGTTTGACAGAGAATTGTCCTAGAATCCAAGAAAATATTGACAGGTGTGTTTTGTGAGTGTCACTCTTGTTCCTTATTAAAGCATTTTTAGTATATGAACACATTCACATTTGCAAATGTACCATTCCCAGTTTTCAAAACTCCATGGATATATGGTCTTGGTATTGTTTTGAAAGGCATATTTTGTGTTGTTCAGCACTTAATCTGTTAAACTTTCTGTGGTACTTTATTATATTATAAATTTTGATTGTAGAAGTTTTAACAAAAATAAGGGCTAATTTTTTGTGCACTAGATGATGCCAACATTGTGTAATACTAATGCAAGCTGATACATAAATAGTCTGACTCACTTATTGATAATTAATGTTGGAAGATATGACACCAGGTACAGTATGTAGTCAAAGGAAGTAGGGTAACTAGTAGTTTCTATCCCAGATATATGTCCTAGGACTTGTGGAATCTTTCGATCCACATTCAACGTGACAGCCCTCACCTGAATTTTCCCTCTCTTGCATTTTCAAGGTGATGTGCTATGCAAGTATGTTTGATGGATAGCATATCTGTTGTCTGGGGGTGGTTTTTTAGCGTGTTTTTTTCCTTCTAATGGACTGTTGCCAGTAGAATTATGGTGCTATGGATACAGTTATAGGATAACCAATCTCTAGTCCTTGTCTGTCACATAGATGATTTTTTTCATCATTTCAGCTGTTTAAAATAAAACACGTGCAAAGATAAAAAAAAGTGTTAATTATAGAAGGAATTTGTTAATCAGATGTTCTTTTTTTATATATACTAAAGCAGGCTGTAGGTCAGTGAGTTCTCTGTTAATTATATTTGAACCAGTCTTCAGGTTCATACTCTTATAGTTACAGTTACAGGAAATAAAATGGGCCAGTTTTACTTACGGGAAACTTGATACTTTTTCCCATGACAAGGTGTCGGTCACACTTCTTTATACAAGACAAGCAACACAGGAAAATGCATCTATTCAGGACAGATAATACTGTCAGAATCATCTATATAACACAGTTAATACTGTCACAATCATCTCTATAACACAAGTAATAAAGTCACAATCATCTCTATGACACAAGTAATACAAACACAATCATCTATATTGCACAAGTAATACAATCACAATCATCTTAATAACACGAGTAATACAGTCTAAATCATCTCAAAAACACGAGAAAAAACAGTCACAATCATCTATTTTACACAAGTAATACAGTTACAATCATCTTTATAACACTATGCAGTAATACAGTCACAATCATCTATATAACAAGTAATACAGTAAAAATCATCTATATACCACAAGTATTACTAACGCGATTCTATTTTACACAAGTAATACAGTCAGAATCATCTTCATAACAAGTAATAAAGTCACAATCATCTATTATACAAGTAATATAGTCACAATCATCTTTATACCACGAGTAATACAGTCACAATCATCTATATAACAAGTATTACTGTCACAATTATCTATTTTACTCAAGTAATACAGTCACAATCATCTATATACCAAGTAATACAGTCACAATCATCCTATAACACAAGTAATACAGTCACAATCATCTCTATAACACAAGTTATACAATCTCAAAAACACAAAAAAAGTTATACAGTCTCAATCATCAATATAGCATAAGTTAAACAGGCACAATCATCTCTATAACACAAGTAATAATATAACAAGTAATACAGTCATACTTATCTATACAACAGCAGTAATACAGTTTAACCCATCTATGTTTTCACAAGTTATTCAGTCACAGTCATCTATATAACACCAGTAGTAGTACAGTCTCAATCATCAATATTGTACAAGTCATTTTAAACTTATTTATTTTAGATCGATAATGTCGTAAGCCTATGGCTTGTAGAAACACTTTCGAGTCCATTTCCTGGGTAGAACCAGTACTTGGTGTCAACAAATGAAGGTCAGGAGAAAGGCCATCTTAGGGGCTCGAACCCAAAACCTCCTGAATGCAGGGCGGACACCATATTCACTACGCCACTGTGCCATTAATATAGCATTAGTTAAACACAAGTTAAAACAGTCACACTCATTTTTATAACACAAGAAATACAGTCACATTCATCTATATGACATAAATAATACAGTCACACTCATCTACACAAGACAAGCAACCTTGTCAGATGGGTCTATACAAGACAATAAAATCACAATTGTTTTTTATCAACACATGGAACACTAATTATCATCTATATAAGACATTAGGAACTGTGTTCATCTGTAAAAGATTCATAATACCAAACTGATATGGTGACAATTTCATTTACCATTCTGTATAACATTTTTGTATTGCCTTTTCAGAGAAAATGTGACACATAAGCTATTAAGGATCACTCTGTACATCCTTGGGTCTGTCAGTCACAAAACTTAAAGTTGGCTATAACTTTGTCATTTATTAACATATTTTTTTCAAATCGCAAATTGTATTGCTTAGCTTGCTTGCAGTATGTCCCCAAGATTCTTCCTCTACTGCAATGAGCTCGACGACACAATATGACTGAAATACTGTTAAAGCGATGTTAAATTCCTAAAACAGCAACTAAAGACAATAGTTCGGATCTTTAAAGGGTTTTAAAATTCCAGTCTATTCTTTTTGTCTCACTCAGGAGAGTCAGCTGCTAAGCCTAGTTCCTTTGCAGATCTTTTGACACCTGTAACTTATTATTGAGATATAATTAGACTATCTCTTTTTTAATTAAGAAAATGTGTTTTTCTCAAGGCTTGAATTCTGAATGGGAAGTTTTCAAAGGAGCAATATGGCTTAAGACAGCTGGTTTTTACTGCAAAGTCAAACAGTAATTTATTTCAAGGCTGTTCAAACCCTGCAAGGCATGCAGTTTGAGATTTGTTTTAGAATAATTACTAATTACAGACCATAATTTCTTTGGAAACAAAAAACCTCCTCTCAAATAGAAAGATCTTAGCATTTCTAAAATGGTTAATAGATGTAACGGTAATTCTTGTCAGGGTTTTTGGAGTACCACCAGTGACTCAGGATTAGAAAGTAAGTCTAGAAAATTGGTCTAAGGCATCATCATATTTAACAATGCTATTATCTGCTTATGTAACTCTCATTTGTTTGTTGTTCTGTGAAGGTTTCAGTGTAAGGTCGTAGGGGAGGGGTTGGGGGTGGGGATCTACACTATTTCCAGATATCCATCTCATGCATGAAGATACCTTGTATCTTCCTTTAAATTAGCAAAAATATGCACCATATCAAGACACAATGTTGCAGACAAGAAGTCTAGTGTAACATCAAGGTCACTGTTGTTATAAATAGAAAACCTAGTTTCGTGGAACTTCCACACGTCTGGTTTGATTCATTCTCAAGTAACTACTGATGCCAAAATTTGTAAAATTCATTTGAATATCATAATAGGCATCTTATCACAAGAGGAGTTTTCAGAAGCTATATGATGTTACAGACTGCCTTTGGTTTCCTTAGCGTGACATATTAAATATTTAAAAGAAAATTCCTGTCTGAAAATATATTGGC
>JAULCC010631660.1:0-17095 GCA_032358795.1 Nuttallia obscurata | reverse complement strand
AAGATTGTTCAAATTATTTTGATCTGTAAAAAAATCATGGCCTCCAGGGGTTAAGGCTGTCATATTCAGGTGAGCGCTTCTAGGGCCATCATGGCCCTCTTGTTCTTAGATTTTGTCCTGAACATAGTTCCAATAGTAATGTAGCTAGGTTGATTAAACTTCATATGTAGATAGACTTTGATAAGAGGAAGTGCAGTGCATAAGAACCATAACCCTACATGCATTTTGAAAAGGAGTTATTCCCCTTTTTAGCTCACCTGAGCACAAAGTGCTCAATGGTGAGCTATTGTGATAGGGGACTGTCCGTCGTCTGTCGTCCTCGTCCGTCTGTCCGTTGTCAACAATTTCTTCAAACATCTTCTCCTCTGAAACTACTTGGCCAATTTTAACAAATCTTCCCATATATGATCCTTAGTTGGTCCTCTTTCAAATTCCTTAAAAAAAATTTAATTCCATGCAGAACTCTGGTTGCCATGGCAACTGAAAGGAAAAACTTTGAAAGTCTTCTACTCAGAAACCCCTCAGCCATATCAAAATAATTTTACAGAAATGATCCTTCTGTGACCCTGTATCAAATTCCTTCAAATCTTTCTTGTTCACCAAAAATCATGGCCGCCAGGGGGCGGGGCTTATTTTCACTATAATACTTTATGGAAAAAAACTTTATGGAGAAAAAGAAAAAAAAAATCTTCTTCTCACAAAGTGTTCTGCCAATTTTAACAAAACTTCCCAAGAATGTTTCTTAGTTGGTCCTCTTCTGTACTCCTTCAAAACATTTAGTTCCAGGCAGAACTCAAGTTGCCATGGCAACCAAAAGGAAAAACTTTAAAAACCTTCTTTTTAGAAACCGCAAGGCCAATTTTAACAAAATTTCCCATAAATGTTCCTTAGCTGGTCTTCTTCCAGATTCCTTCAAAAAATTTAGTTCCATTCAGAACTATGGTTGCCATGGCAACCCAGAGGAAAAAGACTTTGAAAACCATCTTTTCAGAAACAGCTTAGCCAATTTCAAAATAATTTCACAGAAACGATCCTTCTGTGACTCTTTATCTAATTCCTTCAAGTCTTGTTGATTAGCAAAAACAAAATGGCTGCCAGGGGCAGGGCTAATTTTCACTATATATAGAAGACTTTGAAAATCATCTCTACAGTAATTGCAAGCCTGATTTCAAAATAATTTTACAGAAATGCTCCCAAGGTAATCCTTAATCAAATTCCTTCAAACCATGCTTCATATGATGAATCTGTATAGGGTTCTTTTATTTGTATGTGCAAATTTCAGGTGAGCGATTACAGGACCATCATGGTCCTCTTGTCTTATTTAAAGATTACAAATGTGACTATAATTTCCTCAAACATATGATATATATGTACAGTGACACCCATAATGCTCTAGTTGTAAAATAAGATGTGGTGAACACTAACCAAAAGCTAACTCTACAAAATCTAACTCTACAGAATGCCAAACTTAGTCATAGCTCTTTTATGAAACATTGGAGCTGAGTATTGAAATATTACTTTTTGCTGTTGTCAGAATATCCTTCTTATTTATTATCTATCAGAAAACATGAGGTTAAAAGTTCCACTAATGTTTGTCTTATTTTACTATTAGCCAGAGAGACAGGCGCCTGTAGGTGGCAGCACTAACCATGAGCTAGAAGGGGAGACTACTTCAGAGATAGGTGTAAAGCCTACTGCTCCATTACCTACTAAACCAAAGTAAGTTTCTCGAGATCTCTATGTGCTCTCTATTTCTCTCTCTCTCTGCTATCTCTCTCTCTCTCTCTGTTTATTCCTTTTTCTTTCAGTCTACCTCTCTTTGTGAAGGTGTCTAGCTCTTGTTAATATTTTTCTTTCTTTAGAAGTGTCTCATTTGTCTCTCCTCTCTCTCTCTCAGTGTGTTTAATTGTCTTTAACTGTCTTTCTGTCAATGTCTGTCACTTTCCTGTCTTATCTTTTTTCTCCAAAGCATATTTTTTGTATATCAGGCTCCCTATTATGATATAGCAGGTAGTGTCAGTAAAAATGTACTGATACAACCCACTATTTAGCTTGATGCAGTATTTCTCTTTCTATGAAAAATGACAAAATCTAACTTAACTTCCTTAACCATATACATACCTGATATAGCTTTATTACAAAGACAACATAGAATAGAAAGGTAGAAATGCTATCATTTGTGTACATGCTTTAACCAGTGTCATAAGAATATACAACAAAAAGCATATCAATGCCACAAAAGTCATTTGGATTACGTCAGCACATTAAAGTGTAACGTTAGTCAAATGTGTTTTGTCATATTTGGATAATTGATAATGCCCATATGTCAGACAGAAAAAACATATATATATAACAAATGCACCATTTATCCATTGATCAATTTTTGAAGAAAAAAACAACAGTGATGCATATTTATGTCAGTTAATGATCTGCTTTTGTTTTCACAGGGAAGTAGGTATTCTTTTGTGTTTGACCAATGATGGGACTCCACTTGGTATTCATGTTGTACCAGACTTCAATGAAGATGGAAGGTAAGTCAGCATTTGAGTTTAGCATAATAGAGTTAAATGTTTAGTTTGAATAGAAATATTTTTATTGTGTTAAGCTCACCTGAGTCAAAGGCTCAGAGGAGGTATTGTGATGGATGGGCAGTCTGTCTGTCGTATGTCATACATCCACAGTTTGTTTAAACAACATCTTCTCTGAGTACACTGAATGGAACTTCACGAAACTTGGCTGGGATATTCCTTGGATGGCCCCCTTTCAAAATTGTTAAAAGAATTCCATTCCATATAGAACTCTGGTTACCATGGCAACTGAAGTGAAAAACTTTAACAATCTTCTTCTCAAAAACTGCTTGTCAGATTTCAATATAATTTCATAGAAATGTTCCTTGGTTGGGCCTCTACCAAAATTTGCTAAAGAATAATGATATGTCAAAAAACATGGCCGCCAGGGTTGGGCCAGTTTTCCTTATACAGAAAACTTTGAAAATCTTCTTCTATAAAAACTTCTGGTGCATTTTCAACATAATTTCACAGAAATGATTCTTGGTTGGACCTCAACGGAAATTGTTCAGAGAATAATGATATGTAAAAATCATGTCTGCCAGGGGCAAGATCAGTTATCCTCATATAGCTATATAGAAAACTTTGACAATTTTCTTCTCTTAAACTACTGGTTCAATTTCAAATTAGTTTACAAGAAATGAACCTTGGTGGATCTCTACAAAAAATTGTTAACAACTTCCTAAATTCAATGAAACAGTAAAACAAGAGGACCATTATGGTAATGTAATCGTTCACCTGAATATCTCCATATAAGGAAACTGGCTCCACCCCCTGGTGGCCATGTTTTTAGCTCACCTGAGCCAGAGGCTCAAGGTGAGCTTTTGTGACCGGACTGTGTCTGTCGTCTGTCCGTCAAAATTTGCTTTAAACGACATCTACTCCTAAACGGCTTGGCCAATTTTGATAAAACTTTACAAAAAATGTTCCTAGGGTGGTCCTCTTCCAAAGTTGTACAAAGAATTTGATGCCATGCAGAACTCTGGTTGCCATGGCAACAGAAAGAAAAAACTTTAAAGATCTTCCAATTCTTATGACTGTCTTAAGTTAACAAGTTTAAGTTAAGTTAAGTTTAGAAACCAGTAGATGGCCCCAGTCATCAGGTTAAGGTCAATGTCACTGAACTTTATAAACTTGCTAGATTTATTGCTAGAGACTGCTGGTTCTTTCCTCTTTCTTTCTTTCTGTGTGGGTGTCATGTTTGATCCCCGGCCGGGTCATACCAAAGACTTTAAAAATGGTAGTAATGGCTTCTCTCCTTGACGCTGCGGATTAAGGGTTAGCATTATGACTGGTTTATCGGTGTCAGGATAAAGTGACTGAGCAGGTTTCAGCCCTCACGTGAATCAGTGCTACACACTGGGCACGTTAAAGAACCATAGTTCTCTACAGAAGAGTTCTGTGTATCTGCTTTCCTCTCTCTGGGACATCCATTAGACCTAGCTGGCACAAAGTGACATAAATCAAACAAAACAAACAAAAACAAACAAACAGGACTCTGACAAATGGGGTGCATAACATTTTACAAACATTTCTAGATGATTTTGAGTTAAGTTGAACAAAAGTTAATGTCATTCTGAACTTGAGCTAAAAAATGTTAATGATCATTTACTGAATTTTGCTTTGGCCAAGGGATCTTATTTTTAATAGTGACCGGCACATGATACATTTTGAATTTGAAGTCAGTGTGGTCAATGGTTGAAGTTGTGGATCCATTTATCTGAAAAACAGTCAATAACTGATGAACACTTTTGCCCAGAAATGTAATAAGCTGTTTCTCATACTTCTAGGTCTTTTGGTTTCATTTGTAACTTCACTGTGACAGAGCTTGTTTACCATTGAAACAGGGGGGCCATCGGGGGCCTCTGTGGCCGAGTGGTTATAGTCGTTGACTTGGAATCTCTCAGCCCCTCACGGCTGTGGGTTCGAATCCAGGTCTGGGCACTTCAGATTTTTCAAGTGAGGAAGCCTTTCAGCTGGCTTGTGGTAGGTCGGTGGTTCTACCCGGGTGCACTCTGTGCCTGAAATAGTGTACAGAGGTCCCCCGGGGTCTTCCTCCACTTGTAATGAGCTGGACATTGCCATATGACTGAAATACTGAATAAGCAATATTAAATTCCAAAAAATAAACAAAAAAACAAACAGGGGGGCCTCCATGGCCGAGTGGTTATAGTCATTGACTTGAAAGCCACCACTATGACTTTGAATCGGTGGTTCTACCCGGGTGCACTCTGTGGCTGAAATGTATACATAGGTCCTCCGGGGTCTTCCTCTTCCTGTAATGAGCTGGATGACGCGATATGGCTGAAATACTGTCAAAGCGATGTTAAAATCAAAAGCAAACAAACCCAAAAAAAATATTGATACATTTTAGATAGGAAAATTGCAAATAATTTTTTACGAAGAATTAAGTGATCCATGTAGAGGCAATAGCAGTTTTCTTTTGGCTGATCTGCAGCTGGCTTTGGTTTGCATCACGTATTAACAAAATCATACTATGAAATTTCTATAATTCCTTAAGTAAGGTAAGGAAGACAATGCATGTTTGCAGTTTTCTACTTATAGCAGTCCCACAAGCCATGTTATTGTTTTCCTCTCTATCAAACTTGATATGACAAGTATTTATTTTACTTTTAGGTCAAGTTTTGACAGATTAAGTGCACAGTTAACAGATATTGAAATCATAATAAATGAATTTTGAGTCATCAAATTGTCATTAACAGGTACATTGAATATGGTATAAAATGAATTTAAAAGTCATAAGAGTTCCTGTATGTAGAAAAGTTGAACATTTTAGAAACTGTTGTGCTGGTTTGTGCTTGTTTTCTGAGCGATAGGGATAGTTTGATACAACCAGATGTGCTGGGCTTGTCAGATGTGTTTTTAATTAAATGTCAACCTTTTTAGATTACTTTTTTATGACTCTTTGTTTCTATTGCTATTTATACTTCTCAATGCTTATACTGCTAAGCATGTTTATTTGCTGTTTTTTCTACTCAATGTCTATATTGTGTTTTCAGCTCACCAGAGTACACAGGGCTTTGGTGAGTTGTTGTTGGGTATTATGTCAGTTGTAGTTCTTATTGAGTCAAACAACATCTCCTCCTAAACCACATGACAAATTTCAACCAAACTTCACAGGAAATTTCCTTAGGTAGTCCTCTTTCAGATTCCAGGAAATAATTTGGTTCTATAGAGAATTTTGGTTGCCATGGCAACTAAAAAGAAAAACTTTAAAAATATTCTTCTCAGAAACTGTGGGCCAATTTCAAAATAATTTCACTGAAATGCTCCTTAGGTGACTCTTTATCAAATTTCATCCAGCCATGCTGAGTCATGAAAAAACAGTATTACATAGACTTATATATAGCTGAAACTTTTCTACTCTAAAGCATTTAAGCTAGAGCTTATATATTTGTGTGTAGCATCATATACAGGTCTTCTGCTAAGTTAGTTTTACTGATTACAATGGGGCAAGAATTGACCCAGCCCCATGGGTGTCTTATCTTACAAAGTCGTATAAGTGAAAACTTCTTCTTCTCTGAAATCATAGAAGCTAGAGGTAGATATTTTGTATGTTACATGATATGTCGGTCTTGTACTAAGTTTGTACAAATAGTGAACCTCTATCAAGATTGTTGAAAAACAGGGATGCCAGGGGGCTGGGTTTGTTGTCCATATATGAATTTATAGTGATTTTTTTTAAATCCTCTTGTTAAAGTATAGGCCTGATTTTAACTAAGTTGGCACAAGATTTTCCTTGGGTGATCCTTTTCTGAGACAGTTGAAACTATTCAGATTAGTTGAAAAACATAAATCAGGTGAGCAGTCCAGGGCCAGGAATATCATGGCCCATTTGTTTATACTTCTCAAGGTTAATTTTGTTTGTATACAACTAAATATTCATATTGCTTTTTATTCTGCATTGTAGAGAGAGTGGTTTGTTGGTACAGGGTATAGAGTCAGGTGGTAGAATTTTCCAAGATGGCCGCTTGAAGATACAGGACAGAATCATAGAAATAAATGGTCAAGATCTTCACAATGTCACATTTCCAAGGTAAATGCTTAGGTGTAATAAAGTTAAACAAGAGCTAATTTTAGAGATTTGAGCAGTTTCCTTCAGTTTGTTTGCACCTAATAAATAAATATGTCATTCAGACCATTGGTTTTATACATTGTCCAGGGTCTTTGATAATGTAGTATTGGGAGACATTTCAAACAACAAAATGCCTTGTGTCAGCCTGATGCATATTTAATGTTATCTTTATCTTTATCTCCCTGTCTAGTAATTATGAATTAAACTTCCATACATTCAAGTTTATCAATTGAATATTAAGTAACTATAATTACATTTAGTAATTAATTTATGTATCTTTTTCCATTAGGGCACAGGAGATATTTCGAAATGCAATGAAGACAGAAGAAGTGAGATTGAAAGTTGTAAAACATTCTGTTCCACCATTACCAAAGAAACCACCTCCAGCAGTACTTCCAAAGCCTAAAGGACATTCTCCAGTAAAACCCAGTCCATTAACACTTAGCCAACAAACTGTAGATATTAACTCGCCTCAGTCTAGTCCTGATCAAACAAGTACTCCCCTTGACAGCTCAGAAAAAATATCATTAGGTTCAAAAGACAACTATAACGAGCCTGGCAGTCAGTCAGTTTCACCATCTAAAAGGGCTCCACCAGCACCACCTGTACGTTCACCATCTACAACATTGTCAGGAGCCACAGCAACCACAACAGATAACAATGAAGACAATAAATCACTATCAGGAACGTTAACAAAAAATCGGGAAGTCATTATTGCTCCTACAAATACAAAGAAAATTGGTAAACGAATTGAGATTGATTTAGTAAAGGGTCCACTTGGTTTAGGGTTCAGTGTGACAACTAGAGACAATACTACTGGGGGGCCCTCTCCTATCTATATAAAAAACATCTTGCCAAAAGGAGCTGCAGTTACAGATGGAAGATTAAAGGCTGGAGACAGACTATTGGAGGTAAGTCTGTTTTATGTTTGGCCTTTACATTAGTAGTTAGAAGTAATCTCTGTCTTAGATAAAACAATACTTTATGATCAGAAACTGTGTTCTCCATATAAAGGATTTAATAAAAATATTTGTGGTTTTATTTCACTTTGCTTAGCAAACAGTGTTGACAAAGATCTCAATACAGAACTCACACAAGCCAACTTTTGATGAAACATTGCATGTTGCTGTTTGGCATGTTCAGTTTTCTCACTACCTCTAAGAATGTATATTTTCTTAATACCACAGTCAGGAAACCAATGTCCATCACTCCATATTACATACTGATAACAAACTATACTGCATATTGTTTTTCAAATACTTTAGTTTAAGCTGGTCTGTGTAAATAGTATACCACTAAGACAAACGAGATACTTGTAACTTTTTTAGAATCTTTACATAATGTTTGTAGGTTGATGGTGTTGAAATGACAGGCAAAACACAGACAGAAGCTGTTGCATTTCTTCGCAATGTAGCATTAGGTTCAAGTGTAAAGATTACTGTTTCTCGGCAGGAAGTTGAACAAGATGAAATGTTTAAGGTTCCCAGAGAACTGGTAAGTACATGTGTATAGTAAACAACCTAGTTTTTGCTTTTGTTTATGATAAAGTGGAAAGAAAATGTATAAATGTTTTTTCCATTCTTTATTTTATTCTTATTTATAGTCATACTTTCAGTATAAAACCTTTTTCCTTAAGCTTTGTCACCTTTTGACTTGATTATTCTATGTGTGTCCCAAACATAACCCTTAAAGTATTAAAGATATTCATCTGAAATTTAATGTGAGTAGATGACAGAGAGAGAAATTCTGAGCTTTTACAGGCACCCATTCGTTGTGTTGGCATTTGGCATTGAGGTAACAAAATTTTGTCCCATACATGACAACTAAAGTATTAAAGATATTGATATAAAGATATAACTGAAATGTCATATGATTAGAGGACAGAGAGAAGAAGAGCTGTGTTAAAGAAAGGTAACTCTGAATGCCATATGTACAGAGTAATTCTCCTTTGGTTATTTGACCAGTCCAGATTATTACTCCTGAAGAATTGATGTTCAAAAACAATTTCATTTATTGGCAAAGGACAGAGAGAGAGAGAAAGTGCAGGGTATATGAACAGTAATTCTGTTAGTAGTATTCTGACAGCTTTTATTTTTCTATTTAAGCGACTAAACTCCAGAGTTGGTTAAAAAATTCAGAAGTTTCAAAACATCTGTCAAAGTTTGTAAATTTGAAAATAACATGAATGCAAGAGGTTTCAGGATGAAACTCTATACAGTAATTGTGAAATTTTCACATAAAGTCAAACCATGCTAAAAACATCAACACTGTGACTAATGGGGTAAGTTTTAGAGGTAAATTTACTAACTTTGAGTGGCTTTATGTAATTATTACCACAAGTATCACTTCCAATCATAGTGCATCCATGTTTCCTGAATATATCTCAACATTTGCCACAGTTTTCAGATATTTGATATCGTAGGCCATATCTGGAGTGCAGTAGCTTTAAGTTTCAATTGCCAATAATTTGATATAGAATAATGTATATGTAGACTCTTGGACAACTTTTAATATAAAAGTTTGCAGCTAGTATCTTACTATTTCAGTTAGCAGTATCCTTCAGTTATCACCTTTTATTTTGATTAATTATTGTTCTTTTTATTTATTATTGATCCTTTGATTTATTATTGTTCCTTTTATTTATTATTGTTCCTTTGATTTATTATTGTTCCTTTTATTTATTATTGTTCCTTTTATAAATTATTGTTCCTTTTATTTATTCTTGTTCCTTTTATTTATTGTTGTTCCTTTTATTTATTATTGTTCCTTTTATTTTTAACTTATTAGGTCCTCTACTATTAACAGAACACTTATATTAAATGTCTGGCATTTCTTATAAATTGCCTTATTCATAGGCTTTACATAAGCTAATGTTTGTCTTATTGTAACTTAATTGAAGATATCAGAATTATTAGATGAAATGGATGGTTTTCTTTCAAACAGCTGCTTTGTGAGACTTGCAATAATTGTAAACTGTGTCATGTGGAGTGAAATGGAATATATTGTCATTTAAAAGATTGTGAGAATGCTATAAACATGAATTTTGAAATATAAGAAAATAAAAACATATTGTACAAGTTCATATAATTAATTATGAAACACATAAGATAAAAATGCTAGTTTAATTGCCCACAAAGCAACACTACAATTGTTGCTGACATATAAGTCTGAAGCTGTAAGACAAATAGCATTATTCTGAGTTCAGCTTACTAACACTTATAAGTATTATAGGTGTTGATTATTTCTTGAAAATTAATTAAATGATTAGTGATCAAAGCCAAGAACTAGAAATTAACATGAAATACCATAATTGACATTAACAATGTGTGTTCTGTAACCCTCACACCAAGTGTATCAGCTATTGTGAAGACATTAACAATGTGTGTTCTGTAACCCTCACACCAAGTTATCAACTATTGTGAAGACATTAGTCACCTTTGTTGTTCACCAAACAGTTAGTTTAAAATATTTTTGGGATTAAGGTTCTGATGTACAGCAAGGCTTATCAAAGTCACATATTGTATTGTCACATTCCAAACTCTAAGGTATACCCTGTGGTGAAACACAACACCCTCTTGCCTACAAGACCAGGGGTATTGTGTTTGACTCTCAGACCACTGTGTTAGTAGGGCTTTAATGGTCTCAGGTCTCCCACAACTATTTCAAAGTTGTCTGCCACTTCCAGGGTTGCTTTTTAGTGTAAAACTCTAGCCATAGTTTGAATACAACAACAACCTCAGTCCATGTGACTTGTGGCTAACCTAAAGCTTTCTGTACTGTATCTTTTTATTAATTTGTAATCATTTAACTGTTGAAAAGTCCTCAATTGAAACTTTGTTAGCATTAGCTGTTAGAATTTGGATGCTTGTATTTATGTGTTAAATGTTTATTATTTCTTATTTCTCCAGTAAATGTAGCTGTAGTTTTTCTGCCTTTGCCAGTAATATGGGAACTGTACTGTGCCTTGTGTGCATGTGTATTTCCTTGTTACTTGACTATTTTATCCCTCAATATCCACCACTGTTATCATTTGATTATTGTTTAAGTTTTCATGCTTTATCAGATGCTAACTTCTTTTTGTGTGCTATGTGTTTTTTTTACTTTTTTGCTAAATAGGGATACAGCTAAGTGAGATCTTTTTACAAGACATGTTTTGTATTAAAGTTAGATAGTTACAAAGCATGTTTTATTTAAAAGTGAATTGCCAGACACTTTTTGTAACAAAAATTGATCCATCTTATATAGTATAGGTTTGTTCAGCATATCTAGCAGCTGTTTCTGGTTATCAACATTTAGCCTTTAGCATCCTTAAAAGGTATTTTGAGATTTTGGTGTATGTATACATCTTGAATGTTTGACCCAATCTATTATGAAAATCCTTTCTGACCCAAGTTTAAAAATGTAATTTTGAACTTAAGACGTGTGTCAATTCAAAACTGTTGTAGTTTGCACCTCATATTGAGGTTTATCCAATCTTGAGATCAAAGAAAGAACTTACAATTCTTTAAAACAATGTATCAGTATTTTACGAATGTTAAATGAGAAAACCATTATTAGGAGATGTCTTAAATGATTAACATTAATTAAAATGGGTAGGAAACTGACTATATATATTGGACATGAAATCACATATTCAAAAACTGACTGTTAATTGTGTTGTCATTCCTTTCACTTTGCCCATGGCTGATTTTATCCCTCTCTCACTTCACATCCTCTATAGTATCTCAGTAGTCACTGATACTCTAATAAACATGTGGGGTAACACAGAATTACTGCAGTCCTGCAATGTGGGACTGCCATTTTCATTAAATATTAATCCTCTGGATTCCCCAAAGTGAATTAGCATGATTAACTCTAGGAATGTGAAAAATTTCTAATTAAATGGACAGATACTGGGACAGACTATAAACAGGAACATTCTATGCCTTGTTTAAACTTGTGAATGAATAATTTTCCTATAAAGCTGCATGGCTAAAGAAAATACCATTTATAAACTTATCTTGCTTTTAATTAATACTAATTGTCTAACTGGCTTTCTTGTTAGATAATAGGAATCTTGTTGTAGGAAATTTCTATTTGTATTCCTTTATGGTTATTAAATGCTAACAATGTATCAAACATAAACTGAATTCTGTTTGTATTGCAGCTGTTTTGCAGCTGTATTGCTAAACAGATTATTTGAAAATTTTAGTTGATCACATATGATTGTAAGTTTCAAAATCTTTATTTAGATGAGTCTAAGTCAATATACAGAGTTAAGAGAGCAGTAGTGTTGTGAATACTGTGACCACTGTGTGCTCAGTACATTCAGGGGGCCTAGAGAGGGGACCTTTCTCCTGACTTACATTAGAGACCAAGTACTGATTCTACATAGAAAGCAGACTTGAAAGTGTTTCTGTAAGCCATAGAGAAAATAATATTTAAAATATGATATACAGAAATCAAATAAAATAACCAAGCTAAATAACTAACCATTGATATATTCAGGGAAAAGTATGAGGTCATCTGAGTAGGTTTGAAATTTTGATGATAGACGAAACACTGAGATTAAGCAATACTACTTATACAAAGATAGAAGTTGTTATTTCCCCAAGGATGAATATGGTTTCCTCAATGTAAAATAATTTGATGTCTGCATGACATCTGACTTTGTAAGTTCCATGTTGAAAATTTGATAAATCAGCAGCAGATATGGAGTGCATGAAGTCATCTAGTATTTATTCAGAAATTAAAGACATTTATGAAGCTGCGGGTCAGTCTGAGGGGCGTCTAACAAATACTTATTCTACATTGATATGCATAGTCTTTTGTATCATGCTTTTGGTTTCATGACCTTTCTAGTGTTGCTGTGTTTTCATTTTTTGCTGTGCTTTAGTTGTGTGTATTGAGTGTTGTGTGTGCACGCCTGTGGTTACGCTTTCAGCCCAACTTTAACACAGATGACCTTGACCTTCCCTCTGATGCTCACCGTAACTTATTCCAGCCACTTGAAAAGGCGGGGGATGATGGCACGCTTGCTGTGATGAAAAATAAGGAGTTAATTGAACTTAATATTCCACTCAACGACTCGGGGTCAGCAGGACTTGGAGTTAGTGTCAAGGGAAAAACTATCACAACGGAAGAAGGGACACGTGATTTAGGGATTTTTGTCAAAGCTGTGATTCACGGTGGTGCTGCTTCAAAGGTAATCTGGGTCATGCATTTCATAGTCACACTTTTCATTCTTCACACAATCATTGGTGTGGACATTGTAGCACTCCTTAATGTGTCATTTAAAGACCAGTAACTCATGTTGTCTTATTTTCCCAATAATAATGGGTGATCTACCTTTACATAACTAAAGTGTGGTTTAAATCATCAATACAAACTTGTTTAGTTTCTTGACACATTGTTTTATTTCAATATGCCATACCCAGTTAATTATACAGATACCTGAAAGCCTTTACCTAATACAAAGCATTTCAAGATTTCTAACAATCGGCAAGATCAACTGTCATTTCACTTTCTTGTTGTTTATAAGTTAGTGATATATGTTTATCATAACATTTTGCTCTTTTAAAGCTTGCTTACAAAGATAAAATGGTTAGATGAAATACCATTAAATCTTTCTTGTTGCTGCTTCCTCAGATATCATGTTACCGTAAATTTTGCTTTCCAAATGCTTACTGTGTAACCAGATACCAGACTTTAGACATATTTAACTGCTAACATTGAGACAGAGATTACCACTGGGGTTAGTATAAACCATGTTGTTTATATCAGGATACCAGTGTATATTGATGATAGTCAAAAGATAAGTTTACTACAAATATTTCTTCTGTTGAGTGTGCTTTAAAAAAAAAAAAGCACAGATGGAGAAGGTGCAATAATCTAGAGAATAGTTTAAGAAAGTGAGCAGTCAATAGGTTTATAGCTCGGTCACAAAACAACCGGCTGCCGGCCGATGCAACGGAACTCTAGGTATTGGACGGACTGTACACATCGTAGCAGGCCGCCATCCTATACCTAGAGATGAAGTGAGCTAGAGTTGAGTGGCACTGAAGATTGGACAAAAGGGCACTGGCCGGGGGTCTTGACTTGATATGAGAGCTGAAGATACAGGGCAGGACCTACCTACCCACATGATCCACAAAGGGCTGGTCGGGGTCCTTCGATCTCCGGTCAAATTAAATATTGCTTAGTTACACCTTGATTTTTCCCAGCACATGTACAATGGCTCCAATGTTGGGTGATCACTGGGCAATCTCCATAGTTGATTGTCTGATCTTGATCCGATCTCAATCGATTCCTTCCTGGGCCCGACATCGGGTAAATTTTAAATGAAACTTAAAATTTGTAAGGCAGCTGCCTGACGCTCCAAAATGCCCTGATGTCTGTGCGATCATTGGCTGGCCGCTGGCCCTATGAGCGAAAGATAAGT
Organism: Nuttallia obscurata; assembly: GCA_032358795.1. Taxonomy (NCBI): domain Eukaryota; kingdom Metazoa; phylum Mollusca; class Bivalvia; order Cardiida; family Psammobiidae; genus Nuttallia; species Nuttallia obscurata. Next base: position 3,012 of record JAULCC010631660.1, on the reverse strand, counting down.
TGGCTGATCATCGGCCAGCTGCTGGCCCTATGAGTCAAAGATAAGTTGGCTGATCATCAGCCGGCCGCTGGCCCTATGAGCCAAAGATAAGTTGGCTGATCATCGGCTGGCCGCTGGCCCTATGAGCCAAAGATAAGTTGGCTGATCATCGGCCGGCCGCTGACCCTATGAGCCAAAGGTAAGTTGGCTGATCATCGGCCGGCCGCTGGCCCTATGAGCCAAAGATAAGTTGGCTGATAATGGACCGGCGGCTGAGCCAAAGATAAGTTGGCTGATCATCGGCCGGCCGCTTGCCCTATGAGCTAGTGATAAGTTGGCTGATCATCGGACAGCGTCTGGATTGGATTTGTGACTGAGGTATTACTGTCTATTAAATTTGACAATATTATTTATGCTTAACACAGTTTACTGAAGTCCACATAGTAAATGTAAATTTTTTTATCATACATTGTACAATGTGTACCTTTAATCTATATTTAATTTCATAGTTGATGAATTTAAAGAGACCTGATATGTGCAACTTTTCATACAGAAGTCACCATAACGTTTTAGTTGGAAGCCTGTAATACTTTATTCTGTAATGCTTTCATGTTGTTTTAGAGAACTGAACTTAAAGGAAAAAATCATTATTTTTTTAATGTCATCATTCTCATTATACACATGTGTTCAAGAGCTTATGGTTTATGGCTTTCTTGTTTCTTGAGTTTGGTGAATGTCAGGAATCCTTTGCCCTGAGTATGGGGGTAATTTTGCTGAGATTTTGATTGTGTATATCACTGGACATTTGGCTGATAGTGTCCCTGCTTTAGACCCCACTGTCCTACTGCATGACAGAAACATGTTTAATTTGTCACTGTTGTATAACGAGCAGTTCAGGCTTATTGTAGATAAGATGGTATGAAGGTTTCTATTTTTCTATACTGTATTATAACCTTGTAAACTTGGATATTGTCTACAGGATGGGCGTCTACAGGTCAATGATCAGCTGCTTGAAGTCAATGATGCCTCCCTTATTAATATGGCTAACACAGATGCCATGGACTTACTACGTACAGCTATGCAAAAGGAAGGTCCAATACATGGATATATCAACATTAAAGTTGCTCGTAAGGTTGGAGCAGCCTCTCCTTCACCATTTTCTTCACCTGAATCACAAGGGTTTGACTTTAGTGACTATAGAGTGGAAGAAAGTGAAGAAAATAACAATAAACCTTTAGATAAAAATGAAAATGTGAATAAAGGTGGCTTGATTTCTCCAATAAGAACAAAAGGAGGTGGTGCTTTTAGTGATTTTAAATCTCCAAATCTGTTCTTGGATCGAATAATGGCAGGCAATGGATTACGAAATCAGTCATATACAAAAGCGACACATGATAGCTATGTGGAAACTCCAGAACGCACAAAGACCAAGGGCAACTTGATTGACCTATCAAAACAGGTTTGTACATTTCTAAGCATATCCATATACTGAAGAATCTTCACAAATGTAAACTAACTACATCACTATTTATAGATTGAAATTTCTGTCAATTCTCATGTACAGACATCAATTCATAATCATACTAAGGTTTTACTGTAGGTGCCTGTTACTAATCATTCAAAGAATGTTGAAAGGGCTGATGCTGCCTGTGCTCCTGTCCTTTTCATTGGTCTGTCTGTAGTAAAACAGGTTTTGTAAGTAAGTCTTGAAAGAATTGGTATGTTGGTATTATATTTAGACATTTAGTATGGAAATACAATTATATTTGATAAATTTTTAACTATATTACCTTTTACTGAAATCCAAATCCTGTCCCAGGTCACACAATTAACAGGAATACTGTAACACAAGTGACAGGTGTATGTTTTACTCAAGTACAATGTTAAATGGTTCAAGAAGTATATGCAACAGCTTTTACATACACTGTATAGCTGTATGACAAATGCTACATATGTATGAATATGTATGAAAATAGCATGCATATTTCCTGAAATAATGTGCTACTAGTTGCGTTGTTGTATGTTTGAAATATTAAATAAATTCAACATGAAAAAACTTTTTTAGCTAAGTTGTTATCATAATGCTTGGCAACTGCAAATGCAAAATGTTACTTTTGGTATGAGAAACTACTATTTTGTGGGAACTTTTATTCTAGTTTTATTCAAACTTCATCTTGATCATAAATAATATGGTTGCAGTGTTCAAAGGAAAAAACTGAAGGGACAAACCCAGGCCCCAACTCAGCCCCTGTTTTGATTTGAGGAGCCCTGGACTATCCTTATTTTCAAGCACTGGGTTGATACTTCAACAATCCCTGTGGATACTTATTTAGGAGTATTCCTGTGCTTCGTTAATCATGGGACAGCTTCTCCCAATATGAACTTTATATATTGTTTTACTGATGGGACCTAATATTTTCAAACACCCAGTTTGCAATCGACAGAATTTTGCTGTGAGATTCTGTAAATATGATTACCTGCATTTGTTTAATATTGAACAAAAAAGTCTGTGTATCATTGAGATTCAAAGATTGGAATCAAAGTTATAAAAAATCATTTAACAACAAGTATGGGCCTTACAAATTCTACTACATAAACAACACATAATGTTAGACGCATGTGTTAAAACAATATTTTAGCAATATCTGATGATAGTCTGTATGTGGGGCTTTTGTTGGCTATAAATAGAATAATGGTTAGGATGAAATGTTGATATTATAGTACATGTGAAACTTTAAAACTGTTTTAGTATTGGTTCTAATTATTAATTATCCTTCCAGAAACCTAGACCACACTCAACAATAGGCATAGAAAGGGCTTCTCCTGGGTCCAATAGTTCCAGTTCAGATGATGTAAACAAGGAACCAGCCTGGATCCAGGGTCCTGACTGGTCTCGTCACCCAAGTCAGACTAGTGAGGAAAGTCAGTTGTAAGTATACTACCAGTCTGTCAGTGTCAAGTCAGTTGTTTACAAGATATGTCTTATTGCCTGGTTCAGTTGTAAGTATACTACCAGTCTGTCAGTGTCAAGTC
>JAULCC010631549.1:0-17101 GCA_032358795.1 Nuttallia obscurata | reverse complement strand
TAAAAGGAGATCACAAACATGATGAACATGATCTAGACTCAAGCATTGAGGTGAGATTTGGCAAGAATGAGCCAATCCAGAGCATCATGAAGATGTGGGACCACACTAGCGACAATCATCTGAAAGTGTCAGCAGAATACCTCCTCAACTATCCAGGTAGAAACTTGGCTATAAATCACACCGTAGAGCAGACTAAACCCAACCTGTATGTCAGTACCCTGAATGCTCAAATGCAGAAAGGTCAGAAGAACTCAATTGTTACAACCTTCACAACATCAGATGAGGAACAAATTACTTTGAAGTCTGACCTGATGTTTCATGGAAGTACGCCACTTCATCTTGAGGGAGATTTTTGCCTTGATCCAAATAATTTTGTTACAGGTTTCTCTGTCCTGAAAAATTCCAGAAAATATGGAGGCACATTAAAGTCTAAAACTGTTGAAATGGAGTCCTCTAGTTTGACTGTGGACATTGAACACCCAGATAGAAGAGTAATCTTGGATGTTGATGGAAAAATCCTTAATAAGCTTTATAGTTTGGGGGCCGATCTACGATGGAATGCAGTAAAGAATGATACAGAAAGGGTACAAATTGCAGGTTGGTTAGAACCAGTAACTGAAGGAAGATTTAATGGATCTCTTTTGTTAGGCTATCTGTCGAGAACATTTCAGCTCAATGTCCACCATCTGCAGGGAGCTAAGTATATAACACATGCTGATTTCCAATGGGCCCCTGATCAGAAAGTTAGCGCAGACTCACAGCTTAGCATCAAACTTGGAAACATTATAGGCAGTTGCCAACTGTCCACACCTTTTGATAATCTTGACATTAATCTCGCACATAAAGATGATAGTGAACAGTATAAAACAGACTTAAGAATTGGCCTCAACTCACAGAAATCCATCACAGTAGAAACCATCCTTAAAAAGCCTATGTCTCTACATACTTTTGTGGCATCATTTGACACAAAAAACAACATGTTTGATATAAAAAAATTGAGGTTTGAAATCGATCACAAGCTGAGCAATTCTCTCGCCTCCTCTGGAAAGCTGACCTGGAACAAACAGACAGTACAGGCAGAGGTGATTCTACAAAACACTACTAAAGGTAAGACAATGGGAGTAAAGGGTACTCTGGACATAAAGACAAGCTTTAGGGAGATAAAGAAAGCAAAATTAGATTTCTCTCACAGCAATGATGGTAAAACTTTTGATACCATGGCCAAGTTTCTGAAAAACAGAAAATCATATTCAGTATCTTCCAATATAAACCATATGCTCTCCATGAACAAATATGCAAACACTGGAAAGGTTGAAGTTAGCATTCCAACAGAAAAGTATGAAACCAGATGGACTCATAAACATACAGAGGACCAGCTAGTCACCTTATTTTCTACAAAATGGGGTAAGAATGAGGAAATAGCAATGAATTTGAATGCTAACTTTCATGATTCGTTTGATACCAGTTTTAAACTAGAAACACCTTTCAAAATGGTTCGCAATGTACAAATGAATACTAACCTGGCTTATGGTGATAGTTTGATAGAAGGTAAATTCAACCTCATGAAAAATGACCAAACTATGGGCAGTGCAGAAGTGGAGTACAAGCACAGTGATTCCAAGGCAAATGCAGGCATAACTCTATCAATTCCTGACTTGGATGTAGATTCAAGTATCAGAGGAGAAGTTAACATGATGGAAGTTACTGCAACCTTCAGTGCCTTCTTAACACCAGATTTAACTGCAAGCCTTGATGCTAGAAGTGGTCTTGTTCTGTGGAAGTCCTCATTCCCTGGATATGAACAGATAAAGTATACATATGAGATAAGTGACGAGGATCAACTGATCTCTACAACAACACTAGAATATGCAGATGGAAAAATCATCAAAATTCAGACAAAGCTTCAGTGGGATCATACAGAGAAGAGAGCGTTTTTGGAACTTGCCACACCTTTTGAACAAATGAGAAACTTACAGTGGGGCGTGAACTTCCTGGGGGATATAGACTCATTCAACAGTGATGCTTTTATTGAGATACATCCAGTTTTAGAAAAGATTTCTGCTACAGCATCATATGACGCAAAAGAGGATATAGTTGGAAAAGTGAGACTGGATACACCGTTCGATATCTATCGATATTTCCAAGCAGACGTCACAGGAAAATATAACTCCAGGAGTCCTATCCTCAATCTCCGTGTTGAATACCAACCAGGTCAGGTTGTTGAGTTTGGCTTCAATGGTCAGTTTAGCGAGTCATCAGATTTATCTGCAAAACTTGACATAGAAAGAGCTGGAAAAAGTTATGGTCTCAAATTTGACTTTACAGATGGACAAAAAATTGAGAGCAGTCTATCACTGTTTTTACCTTCTCGACGACCGATCATTTTAATATTTTCTCACGAGGGTGACTTATTGGACTTTAAAACTCATGCTGAAGTTCAGCATAACAGAAAAAACAACTTTATGTCAGATGTTAGCTTTAAGGCAGCCTACAAATTTGCTATTTCAACTACAGCATCTCTTAAAACAGAGCTTATTTCTGATGAGGAATATACTGCTGCAGCCAGTTATGATGGGATATTGACGCAATTTAATACCCATGCAGAGTTCAGTACAACAAGTCTTGGAAAATCAACAGCTGATTTAAATTTTGATATCTCAAATGATGTCACTGGCAGTCTTGTTCTCAAGTCACCGTTTATAGACAACATAAGAATATCAGGCAGCCATTTCTATAACAATGGATTTTTGCAGTCCAGAGCTGACATCATCAAAGCAGGTAAAGAAATAGTCAACATTGATGCAAGTCTGAAATCTGACAGAGCAATTGTTGCTGAGTTATCAATCAAAACTCCACTGTCAGAGAATATTCAAAGTTTAGCTAGATTTGATGGAGAACTTGAAAATTTTGCCATACATACAGAAGGCTCCTTAGGTGAAAACAAAGCAGAGATGGACTTCACATCAAGATTTGAGCAACATGACATACAACAGTCGGTCACTATCAAAGCGACAGGAATGAGAGATATTATGGCTGAAATCAGTTTGAGTAAGCTATCAGACTACAAGGGATTTGCTGAGGTAAATTTCGGCACAGACAAACACAGAGTTGATGCAGCTTTCAGCAATTCCAGATATGTGGATGGAAGTTTGTCCCTTCAGTCACCTTTTATTGACACGGTATCAGCCAGCTTCAACATTCAGGGCAAACTGAAGAATTTCAATGCGGGAGGAGAATTCAGAATTGGTGAAAACAAAACAGAAATTCAGACCATGTTCCAGTCAACTGGTAGTTTTAGAGGAAGCTTCTCTCTGATGTCACCATACATGACAGATGTGTCTGCCTCAATTAATCATGTTGGTGAGCTACCAGACATTGTCTCAAATGCCAAGTTCTCACTAGAAAATACAGATGAATTTGAGGTCAATCTTGCTATTTCAACAAAAGATAAAATTTCTGCATCATTAATCGTGAAAACCCCAATCAGTGAATATGAGTTAATTCAAACAACATTCAGCCATCAGGGACAAATAGACAATTTTAGATGCCAAGGAGATTACAGTGTTGGGAAGTATAAGTCTGATTTTACTGCATTCTACAGTTCTGTTGAAAAGTATGAAGGTTTTGTAACGCTCACATCTCACTTCATTCCAAAGGTTTCCGCTGGATTTGAACATAGAGGTTCCATGCAAAATTTCAATTCTCATGGCGAATATAGCATTGGATTGAGAAAAACTGAGGCAGACTTAAATGTCAATATTGTCAGTGATGTCAACATGAATATTCGTATAGCTCTTCCAGACATGGAGCCAATTGTGGCTGTAGTTAGACACTCTGGAGATATTTCCGACTTTAGATCACATGCTGAACTGACCTATGATGAAGAAAAATATGAGGGCGATTTGAGCTTTAGTAACAAGAGGAAACTTGAGGGTCAAATGACTCTAAAACTTGCCTCAATGATGTCTGATATTACCGTCTCGTTTGAACACCAAGGTACACCTACCAACTTCAAGTCCCATGGGGAATTCGTGATTGGATTTGACAGAAGCATTGGAGATGTTTCTTTAGCCTTATCTAAAACATCTGTTGTGTCTGCACTAAGCCTGACCTCACCATACTTTGAAGAAACTGATCTCAACTTTAGAACCACTTTTGCAGAGAAAAAAGATCTCAGCAGCCATTTGAGTATTAAAGTTGGTGACGAGAGAGTTAATTCTGATGTAACTTTTAAGATAAATGACGATGGTATTGTTCATACATTTGCTTTCTCCTCTCCGTATAATGAAGATGTTAGCATAAAGTTCAACCACAAAGGACTGATGATGGATTTTGTCACAAAAGTAGATGTCATGATTGGAAATGAACAAAACAATGGTGAGATGTCATTACAGGTTGGTGATTCTTCCATTGTTTCCAGTGTCACCGTAGGATCTCCAGACCCCAGATTATTAATGAATTTTAAGCACAGTGGTGAGCTTTACAAGTTCTCAACACATGGCGATATCTCATTAGATGGAGCTGTCAGTGAAGCAAATCTGAATGTAAATCTTGTAGACAAGACTGAGGTCACAGCTTCCGCCACTGCTCCAGAGTTTTCTTTCCGTCTCCACCATGATGGGGATGTAATGAACTTCGTCTCGGAAATTGAAATGACCAATTATACTGAGAAATATGCAGCCAAAGCCAGTCTTCAAATTGATGATACTGTAGAGATAACTTTAAAAGTGACATCCCCCATACAGAATTACGAGTCACTGTCTGCAACATACACACATAGAGGAAAACCAGACAACTTCCACTGTCATTTAGATCTATCTTCTCCACAAGTTTCCAGCATCAGTGATTTGAAGATAAACAGTGAAAACATAAACAACTTAGATTGCAGTTTTGAGATGACTTATCCAGAAATCAAGGTCAAAGTTTCTCATCTGATGAACTCTGAAAGAATGGAATCCCTTGCCGAACTTGCTGTTGTTGGAAATACATATGGAATGTCTCTCAGTGCTGAAGAACTGAAAGGAAATCTTGTAATAAAAACACCATTTCAAGGCTATGATGTCATAAAATTGACAGGAATTCGATCCGAGCCTAAATTATTCAGCAGTAAAACTTCAGTTGAACTCATTGTTGGAGATGAAAAAAGTGAAGCAGAAGTAACATGGTCTTCAAGCCCAAAACTAGAAGGATCCATCTCCATTCAAACTGTTTACCTTCCATCGGTTAAGGCTAACTTTGACCTAACAGGTGGTCTAAAGAATTTTCAGGGGAGCTCAGAGCTATCTATCAATGGAGACAGAAAAGGGAAGATTGAGACACATTTAGACTTGGAAAATAAGGGAACTGCTTCTCTGATACTGGAGACACCATTTGAAAACTTCACTAATGTAAATGCAGATTTCATTATCAGGCTAAACAACCCATCACTGATTGAAACCACGGCTGTTCTCACCATCGAAGCAGACAAGATTTTTGACATTGGCATGAAAGTTGCAACAGAAAACAAGATAGAATTCACTGGAAATTTTGACTCAGTTTATCTTCATCCATCTACTGCAATGCTAAGTCTGGAGGGGAGCAAATATGATTTCAGGACGTCAGCTGAAATAACCCATAATGGTGAAAGTCTTTTCGATAGCAGTGCGGAATTCAAGCTTGAGGTAGACCCCTTGAACACTGCAGGCTCACTGACCATAAGCCCAAGGTTCCTCAATTATTTTATTGAAAGTAAGGTGCAAGATCTGGCATTTGCATTCAGTATAGAAAATGCACCACAAGAATTCAAATCCAACATTGAGGCAACAGTTAATGCAATGAAGTGGGCAGCTGATGCATCATACAATGGCAAGAAGTTTAATGAAGTCAAATTCAACATCCTCTTGCCAGATGTGGATCCTATTCGAGGGTCTTTTACGAGCAAAACTAGATCTTTCAGATATTTCAGTCATGCTGAACTAGAGTTGAATTCATCCAACAAATATGAATATCATATGACTTTAAAGGTCAAGAATGGTCTGGAGGGAAATCTAACATTGACCACTCCTGTTGAGAATATGGAGAAAATTGAGCTGAGTGTCTACAGTGAAGGGACAACGACTGATTTCAAAGCTGGCGGTAAAGCGCTGTACACAACAGGGGAAGCCATTTCTGCCAGTATTGAACACAGCATTTCTGGCTCCAATCTTAAGTCAAAAATAACCCTCAATTCTCCATTCACAAATGAGATAACAGTCAGTGCTAACCACTCCGGAATTCCAACAGATTTCTCCTCTAGCTATGAGCTTACCATGGGCCCAGATAATGGCATTAGATCAGACACTATTTTCAAGGCTGGGGACCAGTATTTGTCACTTTCTTCGAGCATTAAAACTATCATGACTGGTGAAACATATCTGCAAAAGTTAGATCTTAAACATAATGGCAATATTGATAATTTCCGCACTGAAGCAGCATTGCAATACATGGATAAAGTTATTCAGCTTGACACAGCTTTCAAGGTTGATCCAGTGATTGAAGGCTCAATTTTGTTGGTTTCTCCATTTAAACCAATTGAGGACTGCAGAATTTCATTCTCTCACAGTGGAAGCTCTAGTTCTTTCTTGACAAAAGGAGAAGTGCAGTATGCTCCATCCAAGATAATAGGTGGCAAGCTAGATGTACTTGTACATGATATTAGCAGAATGGAAACGTCATTGGCACTAACAACCCCATTTAAGGGCATGGAAAGTAACACCGTGACTTATCGTCACTCTATCAATCAGGCCAACTTCAATATTGAGACCTCCGTTTTGGTTGCCTCAAAAGAAATCACAGGTACTCTTGCAGGCATTATGACTCCACCAAGTTTGTCCCTTAATGTCAAGACTCCATTTGAAGGCTTTAGAGATATTGACATGAAGATTAACCTTGCTTATAACAAGATGGAACGCTTTAGTAGTCGTTTTGAGGGTTCCTGGAGTCCATTGAACACAATTGTGATGGAAGTTTCTTTGTCAAATATGCACAACAAAATTGAAGGCACAAGTGTCATTTCAACTCCATTTGCAGCCCTTAGAAGAGCTTCATTTGAATTTACTCATCAGATGATACATGATAGTCTGTTGAACACATTGAAGGCCTCACACAATGGAAAGACTATTGTTGACATTGAAACTGATTTAAACTTGATGGAAGACCATAAACATGGTAAAATTACAATACGTGCACCTCGCTCCATGAAATATGAAATAGAGGGAGACTTCACTTTGACTTGTGTGGATATTGATGCTACAGCCAACTGGGATACAGAAAATACAGACAGTATGATAAAATTGGAATGCGGTTATGATGTGAGGGCAGACAAAACTGCACATTTTAAATTGACTGGCCAGGGACTTTTGGTCTCTTTTGATGGACAACTGAATAACAAACACAGCAAGTCTGACCTTGTTGTAAAATCCCCTGCAGTTAATACTAGGCTTGGCTATGAAATAACACTTAACACAAATGATGGTACCTTGAAGATCATGCTGCCAACACGTAGCCTTGAAATGTCTGGATCTCAAAGGTCATGGGTCTACACAGGATTATTTATGTGGGATGCTGATAACGACAGATCAAAGAAAGTTGGATTCAAATCTATGATTGTACCATCAGGCGACTCCATCAAGGCTGACCTCACACTAATGATGCCAAGTTTGGGAAAGGTAAGTTCATCACATTTACAATATAGGTGACTATTTCTACCAGTTTTTATGATTTTGTATTTCCTTAAAAATCTCAATGTTTTTGATTTACATCCAAACTTTGATTTTGAACATCCAAAAGGAAAAGTTTAGAGTTGAAGCATATTCCTGAATTTGTTATCACTTCCAAGTACAGCAACTAGTGAACTTATAATGTACTATACTCATAAATATAAAGACAAAATCAACAATTAATTGTATCAATTTTTCTGTATGATAACATTTTGTCTGATAGCCTGTATAATGACATTTTGTTTGAATTGGAGACATGTTGTGTGAATGAAGACATTTTGTCGATATTATGTATACCCTGATATGTATCATTTTCATATAGAATGTACAAGTTGGATCAGAAGTAGTTGTCAATAGAGGACGTATCATTTTTGATGGTAAAGCTGAGCTGTCTTACTCCCCTGATGAGAGAAAAAAGATGGTGTTCTCCTCAAGACTTGAGGATGTATCCATAGGGCAGGCCACAAACTACAGGTTAGAATTCAACTTCTGTACCATTATCATAACATCTTCATTTCCAAGACAGATTATCACAGTAATATTACCATTACCTATTTGTTAAAGTAGTTATTTTTATGTATCATGCTGAAAGTTTATACTGTTTTTCATTACATCAGTATAATTGTAAAGAATATTAGGTTTAATGCAATGATCTTTCAGTATAAGTGTACAGAATATAAGCTTAAATGCAATGATCTTTCAGTATAATTGTACAGAATATTAGGTTTAATGCAATGATCTTTCAGTATAATTGTACAGAATATTAGGTTTACTGCAATGATATTTCAGTAAAACTGTACAGAATATTAGGGTTAATACTATGATATTTAAGTATTTAAATGGTTTCAATCTAATCATATCTTAGGGATTTAATTAAAATCAGTCTGGATGCAGGACTGGCTATGCAATGACAGACGTATCTTCTCTGTTTCTATGCTATCCCAGTCTGTTTAATTTTTTTAGTGTTTAATTGTCTCAGCTCACAAGCTGTCTTTTTGACAATAACTGAAGCTCAAAGTTTCCAAAGCTGTCATTTTGGCTCTTAAATACTGAAAATATCATTGTTTCCTAACCTGTTATGCCATTATTTTGTTTCAGTTTCACAGTTGGTGTCAGCCACCCATATTCCACAGTTGATATCAAGCTCGCCTCCCATGTTGGCAAGACAGTTGACAAATATTCAGCAGGTATGGGACTGGAATATCTCACCTCCAGAAGACAGACTAAGACTTTCCAGGTCAATGGCATGATCAACAAGCTCAGAAAGACTGCCAGCTTTGAGGTATATTGTTGAAGATACAAATTGTATGCTTTGAGGTTTATATATATTGTTGTAGATACAAATTGTAAGCTGTAAGGAAAATTGTTGTAGATACAAATTGTAAGCTGTAAGGTATATTGTTGTAGATACAAATTGTAAGCTGTAAGGTATATTGTTGTAGATACAAATTGTAAGCTATAAGGTAAATTGTTATAGATACAAATTGTAAGCTTTGAGGTTTATATATTGTTGACGATACAAATTGTAACCTTTGAGGTATATATATAGTTGAAGATACAAATTATAAGCTGTAAGTTATGTTGTTGTAGATACAAATTGTAAGCTTTGAGGTTTATATATTGTTGAAGATACAAATTGTAAACTGTGAGGTATATTTTTGTAGATACAAATTGTAAGCTTTGAGGTATATATATTGTTGAAGATACAAATTGTAAGCTGTAAGGTATATTGTTGTAGATACAAGGCTTGTGTCATATGTTTTTAGTCAGCTTATTTCATAAATGTGATATTGAATAAACACTCATATAAGATCCTCTATGTATTTGTGAAAATGTTTTAAACTTAGTTTTGTGTAAATGCAGTTTTAATCATGCATTTGGCTTTAATTATAAAACCTGTAGAGCCAAAATATAAAACAGTGTATCTGTATATATGAGACATTTTTATTTGTTTCCATAGCTACAAAGTCCAGTTAAGTCTATCTCCATTTCTGGTAATGCCCAGACTGACGATGAGTTCCGTGTCACACTTCTCAACATCTACGACCAGCATCAGCCTCTTTCCACCGTTTTTACCATCAGTCCAGCCAGGAAGTCTATACAGTTTGTCACCAATTATGACTTAGGTAAGTCCCTAGCTCCTCTTTGCTTGTTTCTCACAAACATCATACATATTGATACTTATGTTTTAATACACCGTACATGATAGTAAAAGTAAATTTTCACCTACAAATAATTAACTACTTTACAAAGTAAATAGATATTGTCCTTTTTACACAGCACTCTGGTAAATGAATGTCATTGTTTTCATTTTGCAACAAAAGTATGACCAAGGGCCATTTCATTAATGTTCCTAGGAAAGATATTGGTCCTTTTACCTAATAACATTTATTAAGATCAGCATGTTTCAACATTATTTCCTAGGACAAGCTTAGGACTGATATTACTTCAAATTCTATTTGAGGTATATATTGGTTAATGAAATGCACTTAGGAAATTCCTGGGAGCATTCCTAAGTTATTGGTCCTAGGAGTGTCTATGAAATCTCCCCCACCCCCATCCCTCAGGTGATGTAATTGTCATTTTCAGAAAACCCAAAGAGTGAATTCCATGTTAATGCAAGGTATGTGAACAGTACTGCAGTGGAAGCAGAGGTATATCACATTGTAGACCGTGCCAGACTGACAGACATTCTTGTCACAGCAAGACTGAACAATTCTCATCTACTTCACACCAGACTTCACTGGAGACCAGATATGATCAATGATCTTGAGGTTGGTGTATTGACAATGTTTCATTTATTAAGTCTTTCTTCTTTTTTTTGTGCACCAGTCTGTTTATTTTTTAGTAAAATTTGTGTATTAACTTTGGTTTGAAAATTTTTAAGAAAAGTCAAAGGTCAAAGGCTTGTTGCCATGACAACAATCATGTAAAACTCAATATTCAAAGATAAACATATTAAAAGATTGTTACATGTTCTTATCATGCATGCTGCAGCGGGATTACATAAACTCCTGCAATATTCCATTTTATAAAGTTAGAGAAAAAACAGATCAATTTGTATTCTTAGGCTTTACGCGAGAGGAAAATGGTTGACTATGAGACCAGAAGCCTTGCTTTCGCAGAAGAAGTACAAACAGCAGTTCTTGACGAGTTGGTTGAAAAATCTGAACTTATGTTGGATCAGATAGAGCAGGAGATTGGACAGGCAAATTTGGCTAAAGTTAGAGATGCTGTTTATCCTATTGTACGATATGGAGCTACAGCAGTGGTAGACCTTTACAACCACACCTACCATAACTACCTGCATCCTATTGCTGACATCGCCTCTAGTACACAGTAAGATTATTGTACTTTTATATGCTCCTCTATAAATCTGATAATAGTTAGTTTATATGACTTCTAATTATTGTACATGTGACATGCTATTGTAGAAATAATTCTGTATGTAATGAGGAACTGTACAGTTCAACGAAGTTACTGAAAAAGAATTACCTTTTCTTATAATGTGCAGTTAAATTGCTTAAGATTCTCAGAAACAAGTTTCTTATTGAAAAACATAATGTCTTCTCTCCATCACATTTTAAAGTCTTGTGCTCTTGTAAGCAAATCAGAGCTATTGTCAGACTAGATTTATTTGGAGTTATATTTAAAAGTTGATAATATCTTTTTCTCTGTCACAGACAGACAGACACATCACAGACAGATAATCACACACATTACTAGCACACACATGTACATACAGACACCAGTAAATGCTAGTTGATTTAACAGTACTGACCAAATTTAACCTGGTAGTGACACTTTTTACAGATCTGGATACAAGGACCTACTACAACACGTCAACCTAAACAGTCTGCCTGTGAACATGGAATTTGACATAAGAAAATCACTCCCAACCTTCCAGCTTGGTTAGTGTTACATTTGTATTTTACAATTTCAATGTATAAGTATCAAATGAGCAGAGCTGGCTACTGTTCCAGTCATTTTGATTTATCAGATGAGCAGAGCTGGCCATTGTTTCAGTCATTTTGATTTATTAAATGAACAGAGCTGGTTACTGTTGCAGTCATTTTGATATATTAAATGAGAAGAGCTGGTTACTGTTGCAGTCATTTTGATTTATTAAATAAACAGAGCTGGCTACTGTTTCAGTTATTTTGATTTATTAAATGAACAGAGCTGGTTACTGTTGCAGTCATTTTGATTTATTAAATGAACAGAGCTGGTTACTGTTGCAGTCATTTTGATTTATTAAATGAGAAGAGCTGGTTACTGTTTCAATCATTTTGATTTATTAAATGAGCAGAGCTGGCTACTGTTTCAGTTATTTTGATTTATCAAATGAGCAGAGCTGGCCACTGTGTCAGTGATTCGGTATAAAGGTTTACATGCAACAATAAAGTTAAGAATGAGTTGATTGAAAGTTGGTACAATTGTACCGAGCTAAATTTTTAAGAAGTTGAGATCACATTTGAAGAAATTGAGATTTAGAATCAAGACATTTTGAACATGCTATTTTATGCTGGCATTTCCTATGTGCACTCAGCTTATGAGAACTTTAACATTTTGAGCCATGTAGTTTTGGACCATACTACTCACTGATTCAAAAAGATAAGAATTCATAGAATTCCCATCTTTTAATATTATCACACACTATTCCAAATTTTTTTGTTGTCAAGTTGTTTTTAAGCCATTTTTACACACAACAATTTTGGAAATTCAAGATAAACAAGTTTTTTTGCACCTAAAACCATTTCAGATATGTTTATGCACCACCCCAGTGATGTAGCTCATGTTATGAGATATGCTGTTGGCAAATTTATGCCAAATATTGAAAAGGTATGTATAGTACAGAAATAACAGTCAGAAACTAAGGGACATTTTAATTATTCAAGATTTTAAGTTTTCATCCATTTACACGGTAGTTTTATTTAGTTGTAATGTTTCAGTTTGGGTCATTCAAGTAAACATAGAAAATCTACTTCTAAAAACTAGACCTATACCTGTTGGTTCTGAACAAATTTTAAAAGTAAACTTCTTTTTACAATTGAAATTTGACTCATAAATTAGTACATTATTCTTTCTTTTTATTTTCACACAAACACATATCTCTTATTAAATGACATTGATTCAGTACTAGGAATATTTTTGTTAGGGCTGTCAATAGATATAAAGAGTAGGGTAAATGCATATAATTATAAGATTTTAAGTACTACAAATTATTTCAAGAATTCTGTGGAGTGTGGTGTTACATTTTTGTTTTTTCACTCTGAAAATTGTATCAAAGAAAAACAAAGTTGGCCTACTCTTGCTCCGAGTTCTATCCAATTTCTATAACTATAAGTATTAAGCATTTTTAATGTGTTTTATTCTTTGCAGCTAAACACTGCCAACAAAAACTGGGACCTGGACATTCATTTTGATTCTACCCTAGGAATAATAGTATCGGTCATTGAGAGTGAAATAGACCTGGCAATAAAAGACCTTACCATGTCTGGGATATCAATAGCTTCACCAATCACAGTGTATGACCCCATTAATGGTGAGATCCAGGCCGAGTTCCATCTCCCTATTCCTGTGAAAACCCTCGACACAACACCAGTCATTAATTTGGAGAAATATGTCAAGAAAATCGAACAGCTCATATCAGCCGATGTTTCCATGAAAAACTACCTACCAGACATGAGTTTGGAATGGATGCCACCATTTACTGGTGAGTCACATACATTTTCTTACTGTTCAAGGCAGCTTGGCATCAGTGACAGGAATGGTGTGCCATTATTGATTACCTAAGTTACGTACTTCTAGTTTATACTCTGTATTATTTTAACACATACTTTCAAAACACTGTCAGCACTGATTAAATACTATGTGCATTTACATATTCTTGTATACATGTATAAATGTTAAATGTAGTTAAAAAACCATCATCAGTAGTTTTAACATAAACAAAAAAATATATATAAAAAAGCAAGTACCGGTAGATGTAAAGCTGTATGAGTTTGTATCTGAATAACTATTGATGTTAGAAAAATGTTTAGGAAATTTTTTAGAAAATGTTAAGGAAATTTGTTAGAAAATATAACAGAAATTTGTTAGAAAATATAACAGAAATTTGTGAGAAAATACTAAGGAAATTTGTGAGAAAATATTTAGGAAATGAAATTTGTGAGTAAATATTTAAGAAATTTAAAAAAAAATATTAAGGTAATTTGTGAGAAAGTATTTAGAAAATTTGTTAAAAAAAATACTTAGGAAATTTGTGAGAAAATATTTATGAAATTTGTGAGAAAATAGTTAGGAAATTTGTGAGAAAATATTTAGGAAATTTGTGAGAAAATAGTTAGGAAATTTGTAAGAAAATAGTTCGGAAATTTGTAAGAAAATATCTAGGAAGGTTATTATTGTTATTTTTTTATCACAGGTGTTGCAAAGATCTCACAGGGCCACAGAATAACAACCTTTGATGGGTATGTGTACGATCTGCCCGAAGATTGTGCATTCGTATTAGCGAAAGACTTCCAGGATGGAAACTTCAGTCTCATTCTGTCCAATGCCGGAGACACAATGCTCACAATACTCACTGATGATAAGCCAATTGAAATAACAGTTGGAGGAAAGGTGAGAATATTAAGTGTTTGAAAATATCTAGCTAGTCAATACGGATTTTTTTCCTCAACTTATAAAACAGACCTTATTTTTTACATTAAGATTTATTTTAAGGAAATTTAGAAATATAACTAACAAATATAAGTACAAAAGATCAAAACTGAATATGCATTATACAAGTACTTCTTACATCTTGGTTGTTTGTGTAAAATCCATGTTACTAAACTCAGTCCACAACTACAATCTACATATTACTCTTACAGAAAGACATACATGTTCAATGAAAGGCCATTTCTTTTAATTTCCATACAAGTGTTTAGAAATAATAATGATTCTAGAACGGGTAATTAGAATACTATATGCCCAGTTCAATTTGCCTGTAATGAAAGTCTAATACAGATCTCAATTATTTCCTGATGTGTCATGTAAGATAAATATCCTATAATGATGTAGGCTGTATAAGAGTCTTTGTAAAGCAGAACCAATTTTGTTGTGAAAAACATGAGGCACCCAATTACCTTTAGAATTTTTCCAATTTTGTCATTGTAATAGCTATTCTTTGACAATATGGATATATATCAGTCCAAAGATGGCCCAACATCGGAAGATTTTTCTGTTATTGTGCTTTATATCTGATATCGGCCTGATATATGGGTATGTTTGCTGAGATGAAGCTCTATATTATCAGTTAAGATTTTAATGAAATTTAATGCTATCAATTGCAGCAAATATTTATAGAATACTTCAGGAAACAGTACTTTGTATTATTGCCATATTTGTTTCTAGGTAACTGTTGGGGAACAGGAAGTGAGCGTACCAGTCAGTATGAACAACACAGTGATTTCAGGCGAGGGGGATGTGATAACAATCAAAGTGGGAAATCATCTACAAGTCATCTATGATACTTCCGTGGATCACATTACCGTCATGATGAATGGATGGTATTTTGGCAAGACAGGCGGACTACTAGGAACCTACGACAATGAACCAGTTAATGACCTTATGACATCATACATGAAGGTCAACACGAACAAGGCACGATTTGCCAAAACATGGGACGTTGCAACAAAAGCTTGCTAAAAAGACTGTTATTACAGAGATATTTCCTCATTCAGTTTTAATTTATTAACTCATTATATTTATTAACACAATGTTGCATTTACAAAATAAGACTTAAAACGAACAATATGAATATTTAACATGTGTTTGATTTAAATAGTTATAATATTATTCTCAGTTAATATATATGTACTATAGAGTAACTTAATTTACCGGTAATATTCAAAATATTATGTTAAACAATTTGAAGTTTACAACATGACAATTAAGGGCAAAATATACAAGACAGACATTCTTAATGGTATCATATTGATATACAGCCAGGAGATATCTTTGATTAAGAATTGGAACTTATTTTATATCTAGAGGTAAAATATGATTGATACTATTTTTAAGTATAAATGAATATTTTACCAATTTAACAGCTATGTGTTATAGTAGAACTTGACTGCAATATTTTTTTTACAGACTGTTATAGACTTTTCAAGTAAGATTATTCATGAGTGCCAAACTACTGTAAAGGAAGTCAAAACTTTTGTTCATACTAATTGTGATTGATTACAGTTATTGTTATTATGTCATGTTTGTCTGTTAATGTATAAAATTAATGCCAATCAATGCAATGAATTAAAGCACCTTAAGAAAAGCTAAAGAGTCAGTTTTATCTTCCAATTAGTTCATAGTCTGAGCCGAGGTTATAACACTTACTCAATCTGAGCATTTAACAGAATTTTTGTTGTTGAAGTTAGATACATGGGTTACAAAGTTTAGGAGAGTGAGTCAGTGAAAGAAGGTTTAATATAGTAGCTTATGATTAGATTAAATTCTATATTTGCATTTAATCACCAAGATTACTTACCCTTTTCAGTTAGAGCATGTTTCTTAAATCTGCATGATGCTCTAACTAAAAATTCGCTGTCATGACCAAAGAGTTTTGAAACTTCTCCATTTTTCCTGTTTCAGTTTGTTACCGAGTTCCACTTTGCAATAAGCCAGTCCTCTAATCCTTTAATCCAAGTGTGTAACAACAATAACAAAAGTTCTGTTAAATGCTCAAATTGAGAAAGTCCTGCTCAAAACTTGCACCAAACCCAAACATTCCACTGCAGTCTATGTGGATGATAGACAAAATTTCTTTTTCAAATGAAGTTTTGTTTCTGCCAAAGACATGAGCAATATTGTGACTTTCTTTCCACAGTTAAGTCACATTTCCATTATAGCTTTCGTTTTCTCAGATGATTATCTGTGATTATAAATAAAAGATCAAGTGAAATTAATATTCTGAGCTGAAGGTCATTATTTGAAGGTCATTAAATTATATATGACAAATAATCTTAAGTTGATTAGTTAAGTCCAATTTACCTCTGAACACACAAAATTTTTAAATAAATTTGTGAAAAATGACATCTTTCTTCTCTTCTTTAATTTTTTAAAATTGATAAGGCCCAGGAGAAAATTTATTGGCATTTCAAATAAAAAAAAACATTTAAATAAAAATTGATGTACATGTATGTGAAAATCAATGGTCGCCTCTTAAAATAGACTGCAGTATCCAAAGAATGGATAATTAACGGCAATGCAACAATTTGATGTATGATTAGCAGCTTTTTAGCAGCTGATGAAATTTGTGCACAAACAATCCATAGGAAAATGTAAAAGAAACCAACTATGGTTATTAACCCTTTCAGTGCTGA
>JAULCC010631438.1:0-17102 GCA_032358795.1 Nuttallia obscurata | reverse complement strand
TTCCTTATTTCTGTTGACCGGTATTTAGATTTACATATCTTATCTGAAACCTGGAACAGATCCATTAATTCTACCAATAAATCCGATGCGCTATTATGTTCTAACTTAAAAAGGTGTTCACCGAACATTTTTATAAAAGTGTCTCTGCAACAAGTTTTCCATATGAATTTTTCATCGCTGTGCAAAATGGTTGATTCGACAGCTTAGAGTTCCGGTTGACTGCTTTTATTTAAAATAAATTCACAGCGTAGAAGATAGTGTACGGAATATGAGCAGTTTGTTACGCAGAAATCTGATATATATTTGAATATGTCTGATGATGCAATCATATAATCAACAACACTTGCAGCATTATTAGCAAAACAAGTATATTATCCATTTCTATCATCAAATAAACGACCATTGAACAGGCGAATGCTGTATATGCAACATAGCTAAATTAATGACACTCCAAACGAATTATACCTTTCGACTTCCTAGGTATACAAAAATCATCAGAATGGTAATGAATATCATCACCAAACAATAAGTTAACAGTATCAGAGGGAATGTCGTCGTAAAAATCTTTTACTGTACTGCTGAAGTCGCCAGCTAGAAATAAATTCTCATCTGGGTATGAACTTGTTATATGTAACAATTTATTCACCAAGCTGTTAATAATGTTACTATCTTGTTCATCTGTGTAAATTGTGGAGAATTCTGTGGACACATATACAAATAATACCATAATTATATTTTTCGTTTTCTCATAGAAAGATCCGTCAAATAATAAAACCACCCATTCATTCAAATCACTACAAACTCGTTTGATATACCTATTTTCGACAAGATGATTTTTAACAAAAACTGTAACCCCACCCGAATTGCGACGAGCCTTTGTGGATTTATTTCTAACATAGCTTAAGTGCTTATAATCGTCCAGAGCGTCATCAAAGTCACTATCTGCATTGTTCCATGTTTCACACATACAGTAAATATCAAAATCTCTCACATTGTTAAGAAATGTTTCATCATTTTTATACTTATTAAACTCTTATATATTTCCACATGCAAAAGACAATCTGCAAGTCAGTGAATTATTGGGTTATCGGTGTCTGACAACTGTTTGAATGGCAAAGAACAGCCAAATCTGATAATAAAAATCAATGAAGTAGTGTCAATGTAGTTTTACGTATAAAACTGTTTTCCAGTGGAGTTGATTGTTCATGCCTTCTCTTTCTTAAAGAGTTAAATGACACATATCATGTCTTGAAGATGCTTAAAAGATAAACTTAGCAACTAAACCCATTTGAATCAACCTTAATAATTTCAACCATGATGCAAAGAAAATACAATTTAAAATACATCTAACATTTATCTGGACCCTCCGAATGTTGTCCTGTATTATACTTTTTCATTTAGTTTTCATGAAACTTGTTTAAACGGGCATCAGCATCGCGAATTAACAATCTATCTAGAGCCAAATCAGAATGCAAAACATTCTCGGGAACTTCCAAACTGGCGTCGTTATCGCACAAAATGAATAAACATTCATATAAAAAAAAGTAGTCATGTCCGCCAAGCGTTCACTTATCAGTAATAAACACTACTTCACAGTTTTTTTAGATCAAAACAGGCTAGACATGATAGAGTTACTGCAGTTAATTTCATACCAGCTTGTCTACAGTTGGACGCAATAGCAATACAAGAAGGGGACGTAATCAAGGTAGCTTCAGAAACGGACAAATAGGTCAGTTAGGTATATTGGAACGTACGTTCAAGGATTGCGCCAAGATCCAAACTCTTATATCAATATTTTGATATCAACTTGCATCCCTAGATGTTAGAATCACCGACCTTACGCATACACGCTGAATAGATTCGTCACATAAATGATGGTATGGCCCAAGCCGGGACTGGCAACCTCGACCCTACAGCGGTCAAGGGCCCAGTGATTTCATATCAATGACTCTTACCACTTAGCAATAGAGGTACCTCTCAAGAAAAAGAATATTATAGCAAAACTAATAGAAATCATATTACAAATGTAACATATATGACATTTAGTGAATTAAAAGCTATAAAAACATTAAAGTTACTCACATGTCCGGCAAGGTTATAGAATGCGTGGTTGGAAAGGTTTATTACTGTTGGTCTGCTAGTGGTTGCTCTGTAATCTATGATAAGTTCGTTATTTTTCGTAAGTTTGTACGTAACCGTAACGTTGACTTCACCTGGATAACCACCTTCCCCATCCGGACTTGTATATCGTAATACAAGCCTGTTATCTGTGATTTCAGGACGCCATAAACGCTAGTACAGGAAAACAACACCTCTTTAGTGAATACCATACCTCGTCAAAAGTTCAGAGTTTTGTTTAGGTTTTAGGCAGATTGTGATGCCGGAATATAGACATTTTCTCTATTGAAAAAATTGTTTTCCGATTGCTTTGATAAGCATTCCCATGTAAGAAAGGTTAAACAATCTATCTGTTTGAGAACACTTTGAATTAAGAACTACTTAAACTACTTTTTCGCAAATGGTTAAGAGATTTTTGAAAATGGGTCAGTGTAAATATAATATATATTCAAAGACAGCTAACTGTCACATGATATCACGAACTTTTGAATTGATAAACACTAGTCAACTTCCATCTAATAAAATTCAAAGGATTGCAAGATAACTGTAGACCTTTTTAGACTTACAGATACCTCAAACAACATTACCATTGTCTTAATAAGTCTTAGGCTGTGGCAAAAAGTTATACAGATTTTCAATCGAGTGTTCTTGTCTTGAGTGGAAAAATAAGCACAACAACACAATTGAACATTATCTTTAAACTGACGAGTACGGTCTTACATTGTACGTAAAACTTAAATTTCAAAGTCATGCAAAAATAACTTAACCAGTAAAAACAAATAAAAAAGTAGCACTGTAATTTAAACAGGAGCTGTAAGACAACATCTTCGACTATTCCATCGCTTAGTATAAGAACGTTTCAATGTAATGTAATGTAAGAAGTTACAGAGATATGGATTCTTAATATAAAATTTTAAACAGAATGAATGTCTAAGTAAATTAGGACCATAATTTGCATTTAATGCAGGTCACAGTCACCTTACTTAAATTGAGGTGTGATGGTTAGGACGCCTTGCAATTTATCAAGTAGTTAGTGATATTTTAACTCTTGATGTAGTTAAACGAAACACTTTACCCATAATTTGTAAGTAAACATGGGTCATAATTTGAATTAAGTGCAGCACAGAATTATCTACTTTAATTATTTACGTAGGTGTTATGAATGGGCAGCCTTGTAGAAAGTTTCAGTGCAATACATTAATTAGTTCCTAAGCTGTGGTGCAATATATAAAGTTTCACGCAAAATCTTAACCAAGGTGTGACGCCGACGCTGCCAACACCAGGGTGAATAGAATAACAGGGGAATAAACACATTCTCCAAATAGTCATGTTAAAATGATTAAAACACAAAGACATGCATAATTCAGAGCTATTTACTCAATTAACTTAATATATATTAGCTTGCATTTTACAGGGAAAAAGTACTAACGCCTTTCTTACCTTAGCAAACCCTTTCACTCCTCCATGCAGGGCATTCGGTGGGTCGTTCACCTGCAACGTATACTTTTTACCATCAAGTGTAAAGCTGCCTTTTGCAATACGGTTTGAGTACCGACCGATAATAGAGCCAACACACATGTTGTCTGTCTGGTAATCTAAAAGGCAAGTACAAAGATGCAAGAAAGCTTATAATGACATATGGAGGGCAACCTGTGCATATTTTTCACACATGAAATTGTAATTGTAGACATGTATGTGTGCCATTGTAGGGTGGTAAACCCAGGCTACTAAATTTGATTGTCCATGTTTGTCATAGGACAACACAGTCTCGTATAAAAGCATTCCTCGTGTTTTTTTTATAGAAACCAACGATGTTGCATAACTTTATATCTAAAGTATGTAGATTTCAGTTTCGTGTCTTCAAAGTACTCTTGAACAAAGCCTATTATGTGTTGAGGTTTAGGTTTTATAATGACTTTGGTCTTTAAACTGAAAAATGTTTGTTATTAAAAATGCTATGATATTTGAATATGCAGCTGATAACAATAAGAGAAAGTCACACATACCATTTGGTTTTCATGGAAAACTTGACATCTCATTCGACCTTTGGTCTCGCAAGATAACAGTTTTCCTTCACGCCTTGTAGTAAACTACAAAGCGACGTTACGCTATTGCAATATAATATTCCTTATTTTCTGATTGATGCTGAAATACAGACTCAAATCATTTCAAAACTAAAATTGAAGTAGGTTTACTGTAAAGTCTTAAACGTTTCCAACAAAACAATTTCAAATCAGCATTAGTTTTAACTGTGGTGTCAGTTCTTCAATTATATCTAACCCTAAAAATCAACCGACTAAACATCAAAATATCCCATGCCATAGGTCTTTAGATTTAATCTAGCAACGACATTACTGTTAATAGCAACTGTGTAATGTTGGTAATATCACTGCATATGGTACAAATCTTAGTCACATGTTCTAGTGTATGGACCTTGACAAGAATATTGACGGGAAGAATGATACTATATGCATTAATTGCAAGTTTCCGTTTGAAATTCGGTATATACATGTAAATAGTTGAAAAAAATCATTTGAAAACGAAAGGTGTATAACAAAAAGTTAGTAATCTTGTCAAATTGTATATAGTATATGGGTATATCATTAGTTGGCAGTTTAATTAGAAGTCATTGTGTTAGTGTAGCTGATAAGTAAACTGACGAAACAAACACACATACCTGGTATGTTGTCAAAACCAAGAATGATGTCATCAATTTTCCCGTTTTTATCAGGCACAAATATATTTGTTATGATGCCTCCGTAGTTCAGGATCTTCACCGTCGTAAGGTTGTTCTTCAAAGTAAAACTGCAAATACAAAGGTAACAACTATGATATTGTGTATGTCTGTTTTGTTTGTTTATATGTTTTTGAAATTTAACGTCGCTTTAACAGTATTTCAGTCATATCGCGACGTCCAGCTTAGTACAGATGGAGGAAGACCCCGGGGGACCTCTGTACACTATTTCAGGCACACAGTGCATCCGGGTAGAACCACCGACCTACCGCAAGCCAGCTAGAAGGCTTCCTCGTATGAAAAATCAGAAGTGCCCAAACCGGGATTCGAACCCACAGCGATGATGGGGCTGAGAGATTGCAAGTCAACGACTATAACCCCTCGGCAACGGAGGCCCCGTGTATGTCTGTATTACCATTTCTTGGCGATAAGTAGTCGCAAAGACAAGTGGATCTTATAGGTGTATAACATCGAGTTAGTAGCCTTGTCAAATTTTATATAGTATATAGAGGATATCTGATGAGTTTTCACTTTATATACCATTTTATAAGACGAATCCAGGAATCTTTATAAGCGAGCCTCTGGCGAGCTTAATAAAGGTTCCAGTTCTTTAAATAAAGTGAATAAACGAATCTGATATTCTTCTTATCACATGACAATACAACAAAAGATTATAAGATTTTTCTTGTTAATTTAGTGACGTCATCGGTTCTTATATGTAACGTGTTGCTTGTATAAGAAAAGACCTGGGCCCGTCTTATAAAGAATCTTAAGTTGCGCTGAAAAAAATCGTAAGTTTTCGATTTACGATTATTGCTGCGATGTTCGTACGACCGTCTTATAAACAACATCGTAACTATACGGCGTAAAAATTGAAAACCCGTCAATGCTCTTCGCCATTGGAGGTTAAAACTTGAAAATTTCGCGCTAAACTGTCACTTGTCAAAACAGACAACAGTATAGCGGCCATCTCTGAAATGGCACTCAATAATAGCGGGCCACAAAAGCGGAAGGCGAACTGTGTGTGTGTGTGTGGGCGGGGGGGGATTAAAAAAAATTCTTACACCATCAATTTCAAATAGAAAAACAAACAAAAACACTTGTTAGACATTAAAGAATTTCATATAAAATTCACTAACTAGTTGTGGCCGAATGCTGACGTCTTCGTATGTTATTAATGTAGAAGTACGAGTTTAGCCCTATCCGGATTAAGGCGATCGTGATTCAAACTGAACAGAAGTTTTTTTTTCTAAATATCCTCTCTCTGAATTCAGATTTATCAGTGACAAAGCAAATAATTTAAGTTGTTCTTGCACTGCTTTCATTAAGGAAAAATATTAACGTGTAGTTTACTGATAAATAAATTTGTTACATTTCGTTAATGACTGATAATGAAACTATCCAGTACCACTTCCGTTGCTATATACAGCCATTGACAACATTATAAACAAACTTGATATGGCAACAGAGTTACGTTCTAAACCCTGTGTCAAGGGTTCCACTGCATGGATCCTCTGCGTTGGCGTTGACAAATCTTCTCTCAAGATTTCTTCAAGGTGCAAACTAAGTCCTCTGGACAGCCTATATCGAGAGACAATCTCCTCATCTCGAAGATTGTCCAATATTTGCGGGCGATGGCGAACATTCCTGGATGCTCTCCGATGACGCCTGTTGGCGTTATATAGAAACATATATTCCGCCATAACACTTGCGACTGCTAGGTTGCAATCGCAAAGTTACGAGGAATATTTACGATGTCGTAGGCATATAATCGTACGATTATCTTTATAAGACACCCTTAAGTTCTTACGATTGTCGTACGAGGTTTTCTGCGATTTTACACATCGTACGATGTTTTATAAGACGGGCCCTGATGATTATATTACACAGGAAATAAGCAACGTCATGTGATAAATGAGTATATCATTTGTTGGCGGTTTGATTAACTGAACATTTTACGTTTTAATCCTGTATAGACGTCTATAAACGCTGTTCAGTACTTATATAGCGGCGTACTCGTTTTGTCCCGTTACGATACTTATGGAATTTGTGCCACGTGGAATTCAGTACTTGGTACCGTGTGCTGTAGACTTTACTTAATTTTCAGCGGCCGTGTGATTTTTAAACTTTAAAAAGTATATTTTTAAAAGTGAATACTATTTTGTTTTCACGATTAAGTATTAGCGCTAATATGCATGTTATACTTAGTTGAATTTGTTCATGCTAAGTTTAACTAGAAATGGTGTATTGTTCTAGTGGGTACACTAACTAGTTGTGTTTGGAGTGTGAGTGTGTAACTTTAAGTATATATATACACAACACAAACTGCCTGAGTTGCTTAATCCTTAGCGGATCAGTTCATAAATCGCCTTAGAGGCATAGTGTTATGTGCCTGTATGGCTACTTAGTGAAAGGTATTGCCTTAGTGCCTTGGTATTGCCTAAGTGGCTTAGTATTGCCTTAGTGATTTGGTATTGCCTTAGTGGCTTGGTATTGCCTTAGTGGCTTGGTATTGCCTTACTGGCTTGGTATTGCCTTAGTATTGCCTTAGTGGATTGGTATTGCCTTAGTGGCTTAGTATTGCATTAGTGGCTTGGTATTGCCTTGGTAGCTTAGTATTGCCTTAGTGGCTTGGTATTGCTATAGTGGCTTGGTACTGCCTTAGTGGCTTGGTATTGCTTTAGTTGCTTGGTATTGCCTTAGTGGCTTAGTATTGCCTTAGTGGCTTGGTATTGCCTTAGTGGCTTAGTTTTGCCTTAGTGGCTTGGTATTGCCTTAGTATTGCCTTAGTGGATTGGTATTGCCTTAGTGGCTTAGTATTGCCTTAGTGGCTTGGTATTGCCTTGGTAGCTTAGTATTACCTTAGTGGCTTGGTATTGCCTATGTGGCTTAACATTTGACTGTTATACAACCTGTGATCCATAAACGCCTGTTGTGTGGCTAAGTGGACAGATTATTAGAGTATAGAAGTATTAGTTGCGTATTATGTAAATGATATTAAATATTTGTTTAATAGGAGTATTAGTTGTATATTATAGATATATAAATATATACTGAACGAAATAAGTTACTTCCGCTGTGTTTAAGTGCAGATGAACTTACATATGAAAGAAAGGATTTACTTATTTTTAAATGCGTTCCAAGAGTATTTTATTGTTAATTAGTGTGAAATTTTTTATCGTTCTACATTCACAGAAAACTGATGTAATGTTGATTTAATGTGGTAGGGGTTGTAGACAAAAGTCACACATTAATAACGGGTATTGCCACCTTCAGTATCGAGTGCTGCCTGATATCGCTGGCGCATAGAACCCACAAATGTGTTGATTTCGGCCTGTGGAATGTTGTTCTACTCCTGAATTAAATCTTGTGTTACATCATCGATGTTTGACGGTGGCATAGGGCGACGTCTAACACGCTGGTCCAAATCATCCCGCAGGTATTCGATGGGATTCATAGCTCGCCCATTGACGTGCCAATCATGAATGAATGCAATGTTTTTCGTCCTGAGGAAGTATCTCTAGCTGCATTACTTGTAACGTTACCATGTTGAAAATAGTGATATTGGCATTATCTTGAAACAGTGGGATGATGTGCCTCACGGGAATCTCATCTCGGTAGCGTTGGACATTTAAATTCCCATTGATCATGACTAGAGGTGTGCGATTACCATGCGCAATGCCTGCCGAAACCATGACGGAACCTCCACCCCTAAAACGATCTTGTGCAAGTAAACAGCAGTCGGCATAACGTTAATTTTTTCTCAGGTATACTCGAACCCTGCCATCACTTAGATGAATTGAAAATCTCGACTCGTCGGAGAAAAGAATGTTATTCCATTGTTGCCTTATCAAACGATGGGGTGTACGTGCCCAATTAACACGATTTACGTGGTAACGACGCGTCAATACACATCCAACGTAAAGACGAAGTCCACGAAGGCAACCCTGGCGCAGACGATTGAGTATAGTTTGGGCAGATATTCGTTGTTATGTATACCAGAGGTTTAACCAAAAGTGCTAGTGGCAGTTTGAAAACGACTGTGTAGGTGTGTGTTTATGATATAGCGGTCTTGACCAGGGGTTTTGACCCGCGGACGTTCACTACGTGGTAAATCTTCCGTACGCCCTGTTGCTTGAAAATAGTGTACAGAGGTCACCCGGGGTCTTCCTCCACCTGTAATTAGCTGGACATCGCGATATGACTAAAATACTGTTAAAGCGACGTTAAATTCCAAAACAAACAAACAAACAAACACATTTTTTATTTTCATCAAAATGTTAGTAAAGGAAAATTCTAAAAGTTGTGACCCTATACCATCTTTAAAATCCCTAGATAACTTATATTGTTGCCAACGAAGATAAAACTAACACGTTAAATAATTACATTGCTTCGATTTCAATACTTGATGATTCAAAATTCCCAGGCTTTTCATTGCGCACCTATAACACTTTCGATAACATAACAATCACTGAAGCTGAGATAACTGATTGTCTGATTTAAAAGCGAACAAGGCAAGTGACGCTGATGATTTAAGTCACCATAATTATGTTGAAGGAAGCATCAGACTCAATATGTGCTCCACTATGTATTTTGTTTAATAGATCGCTGCATGAAAATATTTTCCCAGAGTGTTGGAAATAAGCTTATGTAATGCCTTTATGTAAAAAGAGTGTGAAAGATCTTCCATCAAATTATTTGCCGGTTTCGTTAATAAGTTGTGATAGGAAGGTTATGGAAAGCGTAATATTTAAGCATTTATATAATTACTTACAATCTAACAATATGAATTATAAGTAAAATTCTAGATTTTTACCAGGCCATTCTACAATTTTTTCAATTAATTGACATTGACGAAATGAAACCTACTTGTACGGTAGTTTGTGATATATCAAATGTTTTTGATAGGGTTTGGCATGATGGTCTTACTTTTAAACTTCGACAATATGGCATCACAAGAAATTTCGAAAACTGGATATCTAGCTATCTCTGTAATAGTACACAGAGAGTTTTCGTCGGCTCAGCCTTTTCATAAATTACATCCTGTAGAGCTGGAGTACAACAGGGTTTTGTGTTAGGTCCTTTATTATTTATAGTATACGTAAATGATATTGTCGACTCACTTATAAGTACCACACGTTTATTTGCGGACGACAGTTCTCTCGCTATATCTACGTCAAATATCCAATACATGAAAATAAATATTAATGAAGATTTAGAAAGTTGTCTGATTGATCAACACAGTCATTAGATTGCGAATTTTAAAAGAAAACTTAACGCAATTTTTTAAACCTTCTAATGTACTGAGGTTTTATTTTTCGGGCATACAAATTATTTCAGTACACCACGCTCGAATTCGTAACAATTGCAGTAACCTTTACTCTGATCTTATTAATTATCATTTAAGAGATTCACCATTCTGCGATTGTGGCACTCATCTCTAAAATGCTGAACACTACTTTTTTTTAGATGTAATTGTTTCAGAAACGAACGCATACTATTATTTAGCAGACCGAGATTATTACATCCTTTAAGTTTTCAAAAGCTGCTACTTGGCAATGAAAACTTTTCAGTTGAACACAATTTATGTTTATTGTTGGAAACTCAAAGGTTTTAAAATCATCGCGAAGATTAAAAAAATAATCACTTCATTATCTATATTCTAAGTATGTTTCAGAGAAAATCCGCTGTCAAAAACAATTCATGGGAAAGGGTTGGGGTTGATGAGACTGGGCCGTTGGGGAATATGGGCGACGCAGTCCTAGTGCAGATTTTTAAACAGAGTTACGTATATTCTACTTATTTGTCTTATTTACATGTTTTACTTAAAGTATGTGATAGGTTTATTGATTTTCTCACATAATTTTGTTTTGTATGTTATGCAATTGTCATTGTTTCAAATTGTTACATATATAAAATAATATGTCGAATTGGAAAGAACTGTAACAAATGTTATATAACTTGTACTTTAATCCATTTACAAATATTAAACGAGTTTCAATAAAATCAACGGTTATAAACTCTTTCCCAACCTCAAAAGTACCGATTAAGGCTCCCTTTCGGTGGGCTAAATGTAACATAGCTTTCGCTTGTTTTTGTTCCCTGACTACAATCCTTTTATTAAAAGAACGAGCGATTACATGCTTGTTTAAGGGAGTAACGAGTTCCTTAAACTGTCTTGTCATTCTTATTTAGCTTCAAAATAAATAATTTACAAAATGGAGCTGCTTAGTTTGGGCACGAATCGTGATATTTCTGAAGCTGAACCTGTTGCAGAGATGAAATGTGAGTGTAAGGAAAGACAACTTTGCGGAGGAGATTTTGAAACCAAATGAAATTCACTTTTAAAATCTATTTTCTTAGTAAAGCATAACAGTGACATGATGTAATAGATTTAGTCATCATCTTTTAAACAGATTATATCTACTCCTTACCTCGAACTGACACGTTTAAGACTGATTGCAAAATTGGCTGTTACACATTTGTATGTCTTTTAGGACGTCAGAGTGTGGTGACTCGCATCCATCCTTCACAGCTCATTATATTTAATAATAACAATACTAATAAAAGAGAATATACGTTTCTGATACGTTATAATATTATTATGAATAGTAATAGAGCGAGATATTTTAAATGTTATTCCGAAGATATTAATGAACTTTAAATCAAGTGAACAATATGATTTATTTAAAGTAATAAAACTGTTTGAGTTTGGTGAATAATTTCACAACCCTATAAAGAGTAAGAAGATCAAGGTAAATAGGAGGGTATAGCCCTCTAAAAAATATTAATATAAAAAACTGTCGTTGGCACTCTATTACCGGTAGTACAAACAGTAGGGTATTGGGGCATAACAATAAACAACCTTTATTGTCATTTAAGGCGGGTATAGAGGATCTAACATGAGTTGTCTTTTCGTATCAACTGTAATCAAACAAGTTCATGAAACTATTATCAAGCCAGCCATTTCATGAAAGAGTTTAATAAAAAATGATACGAACAGGCAACGAGTATAGGATTCTTTTTATCACATGACATAACAACAAATGGAAAAAGGAGATGTATCAATTCCATTTACTTCCATTTACTTAACACACAAGTTGTAAACACGAGCCTGAGCCAAAACTGTAGTTCAACAACTCTCCAATTTCAACAACATTTGTTTAAATCTGTCCAAAACTAAAACGAACTCCACTATTAATCATGAAACAACGATCAATTTAACTTAATATGAACACTTGACACTTTAAAAAATTGCAATTAAAATGCCAAGTACTAACTATATAATATAATTCATAATTCATGATCACTGACGTCACACGTTCTCAGCCATGTTTGCCAACACGCGGGTGAAAGCGGGACAAGTGAATCGGTTATATTATACGTACTGTGGTACGTATAAACTAGAGCACCACCTTGCGGATGCAGACGCTCATCTGATTTTTTTACCCGTAACATATCTAATCAAGCACCATAAAGAAAAGGTTGGGGGGAGATGATGTCCTACACGAGAAACAATCTATTGTGTTCTATGAGATAAACTGTTATTCTGTCCACATCAAAGTTCAATATTTTGACAAGATTTTGTACCATTAAATAATCATTCAACTGTGATGGATTCAACCTAACCAGGAAAAGAGTGATAAAACAAACACAATATTTAATGAAAAAATACTTCTTATCTTCTATATATAAGTAACATTTGATTATTAATATCTTACACTGCATTTGATAAGTACATCAAAGGTAATATCTAATAAGCAACCACATGAAAATATTGGTTAACATGCAAAAACTTATAATCTTATACTAGTTATCAAGTCTAAATAATCTAAAATAAATAAGTTTGAAAAATATGAAAAGCAGATGACTTAAAAATGAAATTAAATGTAAAATATTGAAAAAAAGGTTCTTTATTCTCATGAGAAGAAAGATTTTTGTTCTTGTACCAAGTCAAAATGATAATAAATAATGATCAAAAATGTAAACAAAAGCTCCCAATAACACAAAAACTGTATCCAAGAAAAATAAACAATTCCAAAACAGACCATACTTAATTAAAAACCAACATGAGTTGGTCGATCTACACAGCCATCCCATGATAGTGGCAAGGTGTTAAAATTTCAAAGTAATAGCTCTGATGGTTCACCAGATCTACATAAACCAGAACTTAACCAATCAAAAAAACAAACAATTCCTAATAAAAAAGGCCTGAAATTATAAAATAGTATTTTTAGTAAACTAAGGCTCATAACTCATGCAAAATACCAGCTGGAGTTATGTCATTTGTCCTGCATAGCCATCTTATAATGGTAAATATGTGTTACAAGTTTGAAATCAAGAACTTAGACCATTCAGGAGAAAAGTCGACCTACAGGCAAAACATATCCAAAACCCCTATCAATCTTTAAGTCCAAAAGGCCCACAATTCTTTCAAAATATTAACTAGAGTTATCCAACTTGCTTAATCCAATTATGTTATGATTGTAATAATATTGTTAGAGTTTGAAAGCATAAGTTTTGAAGTTTTACCACAAAAAGATAACCTAAAAAACTTAACCAAGAAACAGTATATGTAAGTCCAAAAGGCCCATAACACATGCAATATACCAGCTAGAGTTGTTACCCATGTCCTACACAGACATCCCATGACGGCAAAGAAGTGTTGCAAGTTTTAGAGCAATAGCTATGACCAATTAGGAGAAAAGGGGACTTAAACATGAAATTTAACCAAGAAACAGTGGTTTTCTAAGTCAAAAAAGGCCCATAACTCATGCAATATACCAGCTAGATGTATGACCCTTGTCCTACGCAGTCACCTGATAATGGTAAAGAAGTGGTGCAAGTTGAAAACAATAGCTCTCACCGACAAGGAAAAAAGTGGACCTAAACATAAAATTTAACCAAGAAACAGTGTTTTTTTTAGTCCAAAATAGGCCCATAACTCATGCAATATACCAGCTAGAGTTATTACCTTTGTCCTGCACTGTAATGAGGTTGAATAGATATTGCAAGTTTTAAAGCAATAGCTATGGCCAATTAGGAGAAAAAGGGACCTTAACATAAACCTTAACTAAGGAACAATGTTTTTATAAGTCCAAAAAGGCCCATTACTCATGCAATATACCAGCTAGAGTTATGATCATTGTTCTACTGAGTACTTATGATGGTAAAGAAGTGTTGCAAGTTTGAAAGTAATAGCTTTAAACAACACGGAGGAAAGTGAACCTAAACATAAGAATCAGTGTTTATCTAAGTCCATAAAAGGTCCATAACTCATGCAAAGTACCAGCTAGAATTAAATGAAAAAAATGGACCTAAACATAAAATTCAACCATGAAACAGTGTTTTTTCTAAGTTCAAAAAGGTCAACAACCCATGCAAAATACTAGCTAGAGTTATGACCCTTGTCAAAACTAATCCGGAGACAATAGATGTACTATTATCAGACTGACATTGTTGAATTAACTGCCCATGAAATAAACTTTGCTTTATCTAACGGGTCTGGTAAAGATTTCTCACACTGACGGACTATTTTTGTGATGTCACTATGTGTAAGGTGATATCTAGGCCACTGTGATGGATCTATTTTCAGATGGTAAACTTTGTGATTGAGAAACAAAAAAGCAGAAGCAAATATATAATTAAAAAAATGTTTCAGCGGAGATTCAAACCTACCCCTGTACTAACAAAAAGAAATTCACAGTCTCCCTTCATAGCCACTGCGTTAGAGCGCTGAGTTAGTTTTTATTTTAATGTGGTTGGTGTGTTGTAAAACATGATGTCAGAATTATCGCAATGTTTCACTGGTGGTAGGACAATGCCAGATATTATTAATATGGTTAAATATTACAACTTCAACGTAACATTGTCTTGGAATAACTTTTTCTTTTCTAGAAATAATTTTGTTTTTAAATAATAAATACAAATTGTTATATATAAGATATATTTGTAATATTTTTCAGATTAATAACTCATTACAACTGCAATGTTTACATTAACAGCGTTTTTTTTAAATTCCATGTATAACTGTTTTTTTGTTTTAAATTTTCTTAGAAAAGCAAACATACGGTTTTCAACAAAATCCTTAACTACAAAAATAGGCTGTCAAATGTTATGTTTTCATTACAATTTCTGATAAAACATTGTATATGCTGTTACTATGCACAATATAAAAATATTTAACTGTGTCATTTGGAAGTAAATCACACTTACAACATATTGGCAAAAATGTGTGTTGCTTCCCTTGGCAAAATTATTAAAATAACGCATTTTGACTCCTTATCCAAATGTTTTTACGTGATATACATTTAAAGAAGTATAACTGTATGTCAACAGAAATGTGTACATACAAATAAAATGTGATTCTATAGCAAAATAAAGAACAAAATCGATCCAACAATATATGAACTAAGCTATAATTAAGATGTACAAGGAAAAATGTACATAACAATGGCAAACCATGGCTTTAACAACAGCTGTGACGGTTGAGAAAAATATTAATTGATATATATATATATAATATAATATAATATAATATAATCATTACCTACCTCAACAGACAACAGTACATAACTCTATCATGGCTTTTTTTTAAATAATTATGGCCCTTTTTCAACTTAGGATTTTGGTAAAGTTTTTCATACCAGTTCACTGTTTTTCAGCACCATACGAGATATTGCTTTGAAACTTACTATACTTGTTCACTATCATAACCTCCATCACTAGACAAGAGTACATAACTCTGTCTTGACTTTTGTAATAATTATGGCCCTTTTTAATCTAAGATGTTTGGTAAAGTTTTCGTACCAGTTCACTTTTCTTCAGAACCATGAGAGATCGTTTTGAAACTTACAATACTTTTTCACCATCATTACCTCCATTAGCAGACATAATACAAAACTCTGCCAAGGTTTTTGTATGAATTATTGCCTTTTGGTGACTTAGATGATACACTGAAACTGGGTAAAATTCTATAACTGTAACCCAAAGTCGAGCGCGCTGTCCTCCGACAGCTCTTAATTATCTGGGTTTGATTTTGAAACAGTTTGAATGTATCTAAAAACCAGAAAACAAGTCTATTCTTACAACAACTATTAAGTAAAATAGAAAAATGAAAATTGGCTGTATGTGAAATCTATACAATTGGTTTTTGGAATGTCACTGACCAATTACAAACATCTGCAAGACACTGATCAGTTGTCACCGAGTCCAGGTTTTCTCCATCCGTATATAAAGTGTTATCTTGTACAGATTTCATTGTCACTTTTGTTACAGGGTCATGGGTGTATGTGGGATGGCATATCGGTTATACAAATATGATGCAAGCTGTACAATATCACCAATACCTAAAAATGAAGTGAACGACATTTCACATAAAATTATTAAAGTGCATACAAACATTTATAATGTAACTGAATATAGTTCACTAATCTTAACAATATACTACACACTTTTTAAACTATTCTTTAATATTTTGCAAAATTATAAACGTAACTAGCACCTGCAGAGCATTAAATAGCATAACAAAGTAATCATCTTAAGGTTATTGTTTTGTTTTCATGTAAAAATATTATTAAGATAAGGTGGGATTGTCTTTAGCGTTCAATACTAATTGAAGTATTGCTTTCAAGTTTTATATATATTTTAAAGCAAATCAATTATGGCAATGCTGTATCATCAATTATCAAACCATTCCCAACAAAGATTGGGGGAAAATGCGAACATTGCCCTGTTGTTTCTAAATCGAAATCTACTTCCACATAATAGCCAGGCTTCGGTTGCTCAGGAACTGGTTCGGTATATGGTTCATGAATAGTCTCGCATTGCTCATCTGAATAAGAAAACAATTGTACGCCTGACTCAATTAAAAGTATCTCCCTTATTGCCTTAGCAGCTGTGTTTTGTCTGGCATTTTCTTTCAAATCAATTCGCAGTGTTTTTAATGCTGCTGTACATTGTGTTACAGCTCTATGTTTCCAGTTTCGTGTCGCTTCTTTCTGCAGCTTTTGTCGTGTGTTCGCAAAGGGAAAGGGAACATGCTTTGTTATGTATGCAACATATTACATGTATATAATTTATTTCTGACAAGTTGGTATTTCCAATATTATCATTGTTCTATTTTTAGAATATAAACTACATGTATGTCAACAAAAGATTTAACAAGAAGTTCTTTACTGTTGTAGAAAATTCTAGGTTATGATTCGTGCATTATATTTAGATAGAAATTTCCAGATTATTCTTTATTGTT
>JAULCC010631437.1:0-27088 GCA_032358795.1 Nuttallia obscurata | reverse complement strand
AGCTGGAAGGCTTCCTCACTTGAAAAATCCGAAGTGCCCAGACTGGGATTCGAACCCACAGCGGTGAGGGGCTGAGACATTGCAAATCAACGACTATAACTATTCGGCCACGGAGGCCTCTCATGTAGATTTAAAATGGCACACACCGACCTACCGCAAGTCAGCTGGATGGCTTCCTCACTTGAAAAATCCGAAGTGCCCAGACCGATATTCGAACCCACAGCGGTGAGGGGCTGAGATATTGCAAATCAACGACTATAACCATTCGGCCACGGAGGCCTCTCATGTAGATTTAAAATGGCACACAGCAAACATTGTTTTTCTGAGCTCTCTCTATATCATATTCACCAGTGTTCTTTGACCATCTATGTACTTCCAGTCCATGAATTACTTACTCTTAGGCTATCAATCCTTCTGTATGTCTATCTTCTCCCTATCTTGTTTGGTCTCATGTTACATGGTCTTATATTTTTCACATCATACAAACTCAAAAACGTGTAAAAAGCGCGTTATTTTGTGCCATTGTACTTAATCATGAATACAAAATATCATTGAACACTTGTAATTTATTAGATACTACTTGACGGATTCTTTGTAATGGATTGACCAATGTGTTTATTCCAAACTTGAATTTGGCTATTGTTTAAGCGGCGAATGCGTCTCGTTATTCCCCGTGATATGAATGAATTAAAATCTGACGTAGATCTAGAGGACATAATTAGAACATGAGTCACAAAAAGAAGACGACGACAGCAAAAGCGTCGAGATGATCCGAAATATGCCCGGTTGATATCGTCAACGTTCAGAATATCAAAATGATGTGCTGGCAAACATTTGGATTTCAGATGTTTTTGCATTTCTCGCATTTGAATTACGAAGCGATTTTTTTAAATACTCAACACTGCGATAGACACCTCGATCGATTGGCAAAAAAACCCAACAAATTATCGCGATTTTAGCTTTAATATTGTTTAAACGTCACTGGATTCAAGTCATGTAAAATGCATTTTCGACAACAAAGGATACATATTAGCATAAGCCAAATGAGATTCTTTTCTAAATCATTTTCCCGTTTTTGACGCTGTAAAGTTTAATCTATGCGATTTGTTTATTGAATGAAAACTGTGAATAAAGTATGTTTAAACTTTACAGGGCTTTAAACACATACTTGCTTAGACGGAGAAAATTACATGAAAAGCTAAGGCTCCATATATTGTCCAGCATATGACACATACATGTAGTAATAGGGGACACTAGCAATTGCACTTAAAAAGTCATGGTATTTCAAATCTGTATTTATTCGAAACATGTCAACAATGAAATATTTTATTAAAATCAATAATAGATAATCAGATATGTGAATAAACATTTGATATTGCTTGGAAATATCTGTAAAACAGTTGCACTTTAAAACGGTTTTAAACAGTGCATTTAGACAGGCGCTTGAACACAAAAAAGAGTTTCAAACAAACCAGGGTTACACTACAGCATCGTAATGAAACTAATTTTCGTGAAGTCATATACAATTCTTACTGGAAGATTTCAAAGAAGCCTATTTCAAAGTAAAGAAAACGAAATAGTTATGTCAAGGTTTACAATTCATTTCGTAATTACAATGTATCCAAAACCATGTCCTTGTTAAATATATAATGCAAAAGCACTTCACTTACTTTAAATCAAGTAAGTACATTTAGAAATTAACGTGGAACAGAAAGCAGAACTATATGGTCAACGCTTTTTATTCGAAACCTTATTTAAGACAAATACACTTTTATTTTATATTGCATTACAAATACTCAGCTTTACGCTGTTAACTGTTTCAATAAATGTGCGTTGACCTGCTATTAATATAGTTATTATCAGTTTAAAAAATGAAAAGATTATAAATGCATAATTTGTTCGTGATGAACTGTAATATAGATGTAGATTTATCATATGATCTCTTTGGTAAGTACAGTTACTGTGTAGTTCGTTTGTCTGCTTATTCTAGTCGGTATTTATGTAAAGTTGTAGACGGGGATTTTCTTAGAGCTTTGTGTATATATTAGCGTGTAAATGTCTCTTTTTTCAAGAGCAATTGCATTCATCGTGAGCGAGTCATATGTCATGAACTTAACCTGACATCGTTAGTATGACATATGTCATAAACTAAACATCTTTAGCGTGTCATATGTCATTAATTTAACTTAACATCGTTAATGTATCATATGTCATGAGCTAAACCTTACCTAAAGATTCTGATTTTCTCAATTTTATACCTTATTGTGTGATTTAAGATAGTAACATTTTCCTGAACTCGCGTGTTATCGGTGTGTTCATTCGTTATTAGTTTACCTCTCATTTATTTGTAAAACATAGTGTGACTCAAGGGAAATTTGTTTGAAATGTTGTGATGAAATGCATGTTAGTAACGATAATTACAAGCAGGGTGCACTGACATAGGCGATTTGATTATTGGAAATCTTTTAAATGGATTCTTATCAATTGCAAATAGTGAAAAGTGCGTTATGAAGCATCAGTACTTACAAAGCTGCCAAATCAAATTCGCAAAATGACGAAATTCTAGAAGGAATTCATTTGGAATTTGTGTTTGTGTTTGTTTAAAATATCATATTCAAATCTGTATTCATGTTTAGGAAAAATGTTCATTTTCCAGCCATCAACTTCGCATCTGTGACTAGCAATTATTAACTTTTTATGTATTAATTATTTTTACCATCGATGCTTGTATTGTATTAACATACTCATTTTATTTCATCGACGATAATGTTAACAATGGGCATAAAACGAGTTTACATTGATTTCTTTTACTGAAAGGTTAACTTACCCGTGACTACATCTTTACGAAAACTAAATTTGGACGGAATAAACATGTAAGACAGTTTTTATCCTCGTCATTGTTCGTGGGCTGCACTGCATCTTATGTTCCTTCAACAAATGTTCTTTGCAAAGCCTACAACGAAGCTTTCTGAAATGTTTAAAGTTTATGTTTATGCAAAGTCTACCGAAATCGTTTTGCAACATTCATGCGAATACTACAAGGAATGTTTCTCTCAAAGTCTGCAAACACTTTTATCATTCAATCTATCAGAAGATTTCTCACAAGGCTAAAAGAATTATTTCTCACGAAGCCTACATAGGAACTTCCCCAGTAGGGTTTGCTCATTTTTCAATTTTACGTGGTGATCGCGTCCGTAAAGCAATCTCAAGGACAATCAAGGTAAATGCAAAGATCATCGAGAAGCCTGAATAATGCATCTTCGTTCCACAGCTACATCTATTAGGCACTCACTACAATACCGACGGTACATTATTTTGCGACACTTAATTTAGATCTTAAAGATGGTAAATACCGATGGATTTAATGGTACATTTTCTATTTTCAATCATGGCGCAAGTTTCTGCTGTTGCCACATATTGTATTTAAATCTAGATAATGCATCAATTGGATGTTTCAACCAATTCTATACAGATTAGAATCAGCTAAGTACCGTAATATAGATTCCATTATAAAAGTTTATTAAAGTTGAAAACATATTTTATTTCATCTTTAACAGTGAAAAGATTAAATGAAAACTCTGACATCAACGTATATTGCACTGTGACGTAATCGATACCATACAAAGTTTCACCTTATTACGCGTATTTTGCTTTATCATAGTAAACCAAGTCATATATATCATGTCAGACATATCAATGCGGTATTGCTGTTGTCCTTCTGTCTTTGTTTTTATTTCATTTCCAAACTGTTTATTTTGCGTTGTGGTTGCTGTTGTTGCATTTTATGAACGTTTGCATAATTTCTTCAATTTTACACCTTTCATCTGAGAGCACAGTAAAAAACCAAAAGTCAAAGATAAGTTCACAGCCTCTGTCAGTTGTCAATAAGGCGACCTACTTAGGTGTAGAAATAAGTTTAAAATTGAGCTGATCACCACATATACATAAGATCTCTAGTATAGTAAAACCAATCAGAGCTTAGGCTTCTTGAAACGTAACTTCCATTCCTCCAAACCTTGTACTAAAGAAGCAGCATATAACAGCATTGTTAGACAGACTAGAATATTGCTTTAGTGTATGGGATCCCTATCATCAGAATGACATTGATAAGATCAAAAATGTTCAAAGATAAGCTGCTAGATTGTGACTAATAATTCCAGCAAGACCCTGGCCACAGTCTCAAATATAATTCAAGACTTAAAATGGAACTCTTTGCAATTAAGAAGACAACAATCTAGACTTATTCTTTTCTATAAGATAGTATATGAACATGTTGATATCAATATCAATCACTATCTCACTCCGTATAATAGACAAACACGCCTTCGCCATCACATGGCATATCAGATACCTACTAGTACAGTTGATTACCATAAAATGGCTGCATCAGTGTTCCATCACATTATAGATATTACTTTTATCCTGGTTTTAACCTGACTAAACTTCTTTATTCCTGCACAACAGTTTGTATATATTTAAGTCTTAAGGGCTTAAAGTATTAGGTCTTTTGCACCTTTTTATCACTGTTTGATAGGTTTTTCAAGGGTAGATTGAGTACCTTGGGTAGCCTTTTTCATCCCCCACGCATGGCCATAACGTATCATAAGTGAACGTAGCCATTATTGTAAAAGAAGAAGGAGATGAAGAAGAAGAAATTAATGGTCCGAAAACAGTGCAAAATCATCTAATTGCTAAATGGCACGTTTTGCATTCTGTGCTGCCTTTGGTTTTGTTAGAGTGTTTGAAATAATCTTGTCATCAACACCACAGGGCCTGATATAGACTGACCACATCACTATCTAAACCAAACCATGTATTTTAATATGGCCGAATACACAGAGCAGCTTATAGCTTTTAGTCATTCTTATCTGCAAATGGTTCGTTGCAGTTAACCAATGACACCAATAGTTTTGTTTTTTTTTGTAGGGAGGGGGTGTGTTCAGTTATTTAGTAGCCATTCAATGCATTTAATAGAACTCAACTTATATATGATAATTTTCCTGATCTTTTCACACAATTTCCTTGAAAGGTTTTCCTCAACTAGTGTTTCCTTCTCTACACACACACACACACACACACACACACATACACATACAAATGTTAACCCATCTTTATCTAAGTAGTGGTAGTAGTAGTAGAAGTAGAAGCAGTAGTGTAAATGGTTGTTACTATCCAGGGGGTAGTTCGCGTTTATGCATAAAGTACCAGGACAGATGATTAATCCTGAGCTGCCTATACATACACGTGATTTAGATTTCCAATTAAGA
Source organism: Nuttallia obscurata (assembly GCA_032358795.1). Lineage (NCBI taxonomy): Eukaryota > Metazoa > Mollusca > Bivalvia > Cardiida > Psammobiidae > Nuttallia > Nuttallia obscurata. Next base: position 21,821 of record JAULCC010631437.1, on the reverse strand, counting down.
AGTTCATTACAAGAATTTCAAGTAGAAACAAAAAAGGGGTATAGAAAGTTTTAATAAACAACAACTGATTCTGGATTGAAATATATGTATAAACATCAGAACATAAACCAACTAAATAAGCCTTACACAACTTACACATATTTTGAAGACAAATTGCATCTTATAGACAACTTGATTTAATAATCACAATTTCTTTCCTAGCAATTTCTTTTACCTAGTACAACACTTACTAAAAGGTTAACAAACAAACATGTACAACTTTAGAACATACATGTAAGTTTCATAAAAAGATACATTTAATACAAGTAGAAGGCGAATGGCATGGAAAAAATAAGTTAAGTTCCTTTGCCTAAACTTCAACTGATACTTACATAAGCATGTTCCTAATTCTAGATATTAAGGAACAACAATAAAATATGTCTGTCTTCAAGTTCCAAATGCAAAACAAGGTACTTGATTGACATAGACCGTATCAGTAATAGGTTCGAAAAAAAATCGAGTTCCTAGCACAGCCGGTTCAGGACATAAGCTAGTTTGTCCAATAAGAATGAAATCGCTTTCAATGAATGACAATGCTCAATTTAATATTAAATAAGTAAATTGTGACTTCAATAAGTTCAAGATTCATAAAGCAGTTCAAGAAGTTAGAATACTAAGTCAACAAGTAAATCACACGATACTGTAAGTACAATTGGTCGAGAGTTCCAATTAAGAAGTTTATTACAAGAACATCAAGACGAAAGTGAATTCTAACCATGACATCATTTCTTATTTTGGGCAATCTTAATCACTTGACATACGACTTATTGAGTAATCACACGCCCACCAATCTTGGTGGAAACCACAGGTCAGTGCGTTGATGGACAGGCGCTTACGGCTAAATAAACTTATCAAGTTAGTTAGCTTTAAAACAACAAGGCTTAGGGTCTAGGGCGTCTAAGGTCCCATTTAGAACGTATAAATACCTTAGTACCTTCATGGATACGATCACAGCTTTTAAAATTCAAGCTTAACCGCTCTCAAGAAAAAAACAGATATTGATTGTGTCAAACATGTAACACATTCTTTAGAGCGACGTGTTAACGGAATATGAACTCAGGGAATTACTACAGATTAAAATATTAAATAAATCTATAAAATATGCAAGACCAATATTTTACCATTAACTATTTCATATCAAAAAGAAAAAAGTGAACTGATATTGAATGCGAAAATCTATAAAATATGCAAGACCAATATTTTACCATTAACTATTTTATAAATTAAAAAGAATAAAAACGAACTGATAGTGAATGAGATATTGTGAATAATTTATTGTTCAAAACTTGTCTGTATAACACAGCACACAAACACACTCTCTCTCACACACACACACACACACACACACACACACACACACACACACACACTATATTCCGTTCTTCATAACATCCGTGCAGTTTTTGTTGGGTTAGTTTGTTAATATTTAGTTTTAAATTCACTATGGCATAGTTCAAACGTTTGAGCATTTTATGATGGAAAAGACATTAGAATTTTGTTTGAGTAGATCCAGGGACTTCCGCATGCGATCTAAACAGCTTTTTCATGTTAGAAGATAAATTACTCGAGGTTGAACTCGAGTCGACGAAGTTTACTGATAAAGACAACATTAAGAAAATGCGGCAATCTCCGATTAACTTATGCTAACCGCTTTATTTATTGTATGTTTTTCAGTCATTTGACGATGAACGCAACCTCGTTCGTACTTCCGTCGGCTGGGACAGTCGTCATGGCGATGATTTACACCCAGAGTACGGGGCTTTTATGTACCAGATTAACGAAGCAAGCAAGGAGGCCGACAACATTATCGACTTTGTGTGTAAAACGTCTAATATCTTATGCAACACAAGTAAGTTGATAATTACATATGTATGCAAAGCATGCTAATAAAAATAATTGAAACATACTGCTGAAGAAGAGAATCGCCTAGTTATTGGTTGTTATTACTGTTTATACTGGATAACAAAAATACATAAAACACGTGTATCTATTATCGTAATATACATGTGTATCTTTAACTTGATGCTAAAACTAGTTATTACCAATGTTGAATGCGGAAACAAAAACAAACACTTGGTTTGAAAACAATTAAAATCCAAATCATTTTTTTCAAAGTAGAGAAATTTGATAAAGTTCAATTGAATGCCATTGGACATCTGAACACTGACGAAAAAACATCTCAGAAAATGAAAACGTTCTGCGTTAAGATAAATGGATGTTGAAAGCATGATGTAAAAAAATGTGTAAGCCTTAAGGTTTATCTGTTGACAAACCTTTAAAAGGCAGCACGATTCTTAACAAGTTAACCCCTTTACTACCTTATCTACCAATCAACCGATGTATGGAACAGTTTAATAGAGAAGTCTTATTACTGAATGTGACTAGTATAAGCTATTCAGGATTCTCCATTATTAGTCATTTCCATGAATTAACACGATGTTTCAAAATATGCTATGATTGTTCTGGAATGGTTAACATGAATGTGTTCTAAGATTTTTAACAAAATTTGCTTCATAACAACTGTTTACGTAATTATTGTATGCAGACAGAATGGACTTTTTAGTTTTAAAGCTGGTTTTGAGTGAGTAATGTTCTTTTTAATATAATCAATTTGTAACTTTTATTTTAGTTTTGAATTGGTTTTATTTCGTAGAGATTGTAACTAAACTTCTATTGCCGTTCTCAAATTACTCCCACCAACTATGTTAATTATACAACTATAGGAAAATAAGTCTAAACTTAGTCTCACTTTTTTACTGTTTTATTCATTAATCTGAAGACACAAAGTAGCTGGATAAACAAAATTATACAAATCGGCTCACGTTATTTGCTTTTGATTTATAAAAATATTGCTCTTATCAATAATATCAAAGTTTATTTTTTGGTGTTTTGTTAAATTTACTTAATTTCTGGGAAAGGGACAATTTAAGACTATGTCGAAATAGGTTTATCCCTTTTTAAATGGTCGCTTTAAATCAGTAAGCGGAATATTTTAGACGGTAGCGCGTTTTACTTAAACCCAAGTGGCATATGTTTAAACCTTGGCGAGGATTGGGTGGGGCTTGTTTTTTAACTTTTTCTTAATTTATGTTTTATTCAACCTATAGATTGAAAAACATCGTATTTCTAGCATGCAACGGTATTTAGAAACTATTTTCAGAAACTCTTAACAAGCACTAGGACTATATGTGCGGAAGGAAGGTTATGCCTTTGAATTACCAGCAGTTTCAGCGTCATTCCCCTTTTCGCCAATGATTTTTGATCGCTTTGCATTTTTGAAGGTCAATAAAAACATTTATTTTCTCGCAAGCAGTATTACTTTATTTGTTTACTTTATAACCAAAGCGATAATAGAATAAATCACATTCGAAGTTCATGTTTACCTCTTTTCATATGTTCTCCCAAGTAAGTTTTAAGTAGCTAAATTCAAACAATGGCTCCTTGCTCAGACATTCGATACTTTTCAGAGGTTTTCTTTCCTTCAGTTAATAAGAAGAGTTTCAGCTAATTTCATGGTATTTTTATTTAACATCATTTGACAAAAGTGTATTATTTCTGCAAGAGGTGTACTATATAGATTCTGACAAATTTCTACAATTTCTCTGAATTATGTCACTCATACTGCAAGTATGTCATGAGAATTGTCCGCGCATGCGCAGGTGTTTTAGTTATTTTAAAATAAATGACTTCACTCAAGTAGCGTTTCCCTTGACACGTACAAATGTATTTTATCGATGGAACCTCCGCGACATCAACGCTGTAATGAAACTAAAGCCGCATAGGGGATCCGTATAACAGTAACTATATTTGAAACATCTGTCTAGTCTGGCAAGTTTGTTTCAGGCTTTCTTTCGCCTCTCGAAATTCGAGGATTAGCATTCACGATTTTCTAATATATATTTTTATTATTGGAGAATAATGTTTATCACTAAATGATGCATTGGGTGTTTGAAATAGACAATCGCCGTACTTGACAAATCTTTCTAGATAAACAGTTTTTTAGAATTTTATTAAACAATGTCTGTGTTCACTATTTACCCCTTCACTGCCGGAGGCAATACCGCGCAATATTTCGTCTGCACTTTTTTTAACTTCACAGATTCTCTTAATTTCGGCAAAACAGTTGGCTGAGTGTCAAACATCTTGAATCCGGGTGAGACGCCGAGTAACTCATTCTGTTTGCAAATGACTTAAAACTCGGGGTAAGGCAGTGACGGGATTAATGTAAAAATAACAACATACTATGCGGATTTGTAATTAAACTGACACTTTTGCTTTTGTTTTTCACGTTCTTATTTAACATTAAAAGGTATGTACACAATGCAATTTTTTTCTGATTCCGTTTCTGTATGAACACTGTATGTAAATACGCCGTCGTAAGATTATTTATCCAAGTTATCATACAACGAAAGTATGTTTGCTTCTGTGATAACTGCAGAATTATCATGATCTATTATAATGGGCATTTCTTTTTTGATTTTTAGCAACATTCTTTATTATTTTGGTTGAAAATTATTGTATTTAACAGAAAATCATGTTGTAATAAGAATACTTTGTTCAGATTACTTGTCTATGTTGCGTGTAGTGTAAACCACCCACGACCATCTTGCTGGATATCGAATACATGATCACGATCAAGGTATTTCGAACACACAATGTGCTTACTATTTTGATGGTTCAGTTTAAACACACATTGGATCTTACAAAATATTAATACGGTTAAGCAATTCTTATTTAGACATTTCATTTTATGGATTGAACAACAGTCGAAGCCTATTTGAGTTCTCTCCAAGTGCTGCCTGGTGTCAACTAAATCATCGTAAAATGTTATAAACATAACCAGGCATAACTGTCCACTACATGCAAATTCAAGTTATGTTACTTGTCAGTACAGATTCCTTTAATTTTAGTTTCAGCACAAGTGGTTTCTCTTTGTGTCTGCTATGTCAATTCATTGCGATATTGTCTTGCCAGCCGAATAAATCATTATTGTTGCTTTTAATCTTAAAAGGCATGTTAATATTTGATGTGACAGTATAACATAAACTGTTTATTTTATTCATAAATAAATGGCAAAATATGGCTATGGAAAGTTAATCTCCTGAACATGAATGTCGTTATCCTAAAAAATAAAACTTAGTTTCGTTTATATAACAATATTAATGATTTCATCTCCGTTAACCTTAGATTGTATCGTGGGCGAATGTAACCCATACGGATTGTAATTGTTTTTATTGCACAACTATTTAATTTTTACAAATATATGACTTAAATTTAAAGTACGGTAAAATTGCTGTGTGTTGTTTCCATTGAGTAAGGTAAAAATTTAACTCGCGTACATCATGTTAAGAAATATGTCAGTTATTTGGTTGGTTGGTTGGTTGGTTGGTTGTTTGGTTTAGGAATTTTACGTCGCTTTAACAATATTTCAGTCATATTGCGAAGTTCAGCTTATTACAGGTGGAGGAAGACCCCGAGGTAACCCTGTGCACTCTTTCAGGCAAAGAGTGCACCCAGGTAGAACCACCGACCTACCGCAAGCCAGCTGGAAGGCTTTGTGTTTTGTAATTTGTTATTATTATTATTATTATTATTATTATTATTACTGTATAAAGTTAAATGGAAAGGTTTGAAACTGATATTAATTGTCTGTGATTTTAAGATGTTGTTGGATAGAAGATATACGAGGGGCATTTCAAACGTAATGCAAATTATTATCGTGCAGCCTCGCCTTGCATGCGGTTTTCGTGACAATCTTACCGATGTAGTTAGACATCCATTCACTACAGATATATACCAAATGTACAGGTGTACACGCAGTATTATCTCTAAAAGGGGGCGTCACACCATAACGTTCTGGTCAGCATTCTATGACGTTTGAGGAAACGTTTGTAATCGTCGTCCATGGTCTTTGGTGTAGCGCCAGAAGAGCGTTGTGTGAACGCTGGTAATCGTCGGTGATAAACGGAGAACGCAGGTCGACAAACAAGCTGTTTAAACATTCACAAAAGTTCTCACGATAACCAGCGTTTTTCACCGTTTAATTTTTAACGCTAGAGAACGCTTAAAAACGTTCGTGGAACGTTTTACAAACGTTCGCCGAACGTTCACGCGTTTGGTTATCGTTAGTCAGTCGTTACCAAAGCGTTACATGGTTGTTATTAATCGTTTGCTTCTCAGTTGTTTTTGTCTTGGCGGCATGATGTTCACCGTTCAGTCTCAAGAGAACAACTGAATCCTCTATGGTTATCCAGCATTTATACCTGTTTGACCATAAACCCCATAAGCCAGCAAAACGCTAGTCTGTCGTTATTCACACGTTAGTAACACGCTCAACACGCTTGTCTAACGTTGCCTAATGCTTTATACAATGATAAAAGCAACATATAGTTATTGACACTATAATAAAATGGTCGGCAAGAGTTATGGAAAGGCAGCTGAAATTCGAGGTTATTTAACGACTCGATGTCATATCTGCGATTCAGCGAAGGAGCTTTTCGACGAATTGTGTGTTGTTCATGGACAGAAGGCCACCGTCTCAAGGTGGATTAAGAAGTAAAAAAGCGGTAGTGACTCCATTCGTTAATGGTGCCCCAAACTCGGGACGCCCTTGTAGTACTACTTCTAGCACCATGGTTAAAAAGTATGTAATGTGGTTAAGTATGATGCCAGACTAACTATTCATAGTTGGTTTTCCAGCCGCAAGCGTATTCTGCATTATAAAACGTAATTTAAAAATGAGACGTATTGCAGCTAGATGGTTCTCTCATTTGTTGTCAGACAAGCAAAAGCGTGTCAGACTTGAAACCGCAAGAAAACTGCTTAGAATGTTTCCAAAAAATGAAAGAAAGCAGTTTTTCAACATTATTACTGGAGATGAGACATGGGTACATTTTTTGCGAGCCTACCAGAAAATTTAGCAACAAAAATGGGATACCAAAAACTGTCGCCACCCCTCAATTGCCAAAAGATTGATCAGTGTTAAGAAAGCAATGTTTGTTATTTTCTTTGATATCAGGGGTCCTATTATTCAACTGGTTTACCAAATAGAAATGTGTGACTGGTATATTCATACAGAAAAATTATTACAGATACTTAAAATAATGTTTAAAACATTGCGAACTCACTGGCTTCAATTGCCTATCCCTGTTGCATGACAACACCCCTGCGCATACGTCTGCTATTGTGACCTCGTTTTTGAAGAATGAAAGGTTTCTAGTTCGACTACATGCACACTACTCCCCTGACTTGGTCCCATTTACTATTTCTTGTTTCCTAAACTGAAAAAAATTAGCTTGTAGAGGGTATAGGTCCCGACAGGCCCTGGTATTCGCTGTTTATCAGTGTTGCCGAGTATACCTGAAAATGAGTATGACGATGCCTTTAAGAATGGGATTAACGTTTGAAACTCTGTGTACATAACAAGGGGGGCGGCGTTAAGGCTATCACGCGTAAATAATCTAAAATCTATCAAACGCGCGCTTTATATTACCCCAGTTGCAAATGCCCCTCGTACCAACTTCAGGTCGTGTCATGGCATCTATCTGCTTATACGGCAAAAGTACAAAACTAATTTGAGAAAATGATTAGGTCTTTTCTTTCTTTCTGTTTTCCAAAACATTCGACTATAAATATTATTATGAAGACAAACACATACTTGGAAATAATTTGAGACAACCATGTGCTTTGTAGTTTAATGTCGCAAAATTTTCTGTCTAAAAAGCAAACCATTGCTGTTCGACAAAAACGTAACGGCTTTTTGTCTATTTTTTACGGATGCCTAACTAGTCATCTTCCAAAATATATGTAGTAGTGTGCTATGATTTGACATGATATTTCGAAGCATGTTGAGTGTTGTGTGCGTTTTATTTGACGATAATGTCTTGGTCTCTTACAAGTCAGTTAGCAAGGGGATACAGTACCTGCTTCCTGTGCAGAAGGTTTTGAGTTTGATCCCCGGCCGAATCAAAACAAAGACTTTAAAAATAGTAGCAATTTTATTTCCTCCTTCGCGATCAGGAGTTGGGGTAAGAATTGCGACTGGATTTTCAGTGTTAAGATAAAATAACCTGCTGGGTATCAGTTCCCCATGTACCAGTGCTTTACATTAGACGCGTAAAAGAATTTAGCTCTGGAGAAAAGTTCTCTGTATCCGCTTCCCCTCGATTGGGTGTTTATTAGCCCTAGATTGCATTACGTCACGTATAATTTACAAACAAAACAAAGACAACCTTAGAATCCAGTAAGGAATGACAAGGCTTATGTTCGGTTTGTTTAACCTATATATTATTTTTCCTTCTTGAAAACCCATGAACATACAATTACAATTTTTATATATACGCATTACCATTTCTTTTGTTTGAGGAGTTTGTCTACCTTTTTTCAGTATTTGTGACAGTGATCGTTGGATTGTCAATGACATTGCCAGTGGCCATGGTTTCTGTTGGTATGTATAGTTAATATTTCTCCTATAACATTATAAAATTTGTTCTACCCTAACGCACAGCATGAAAATTCCCTCCTAAAAACGGATGTGATTACAGTATAGGTGAATGTGCCCTAAAAGTAATGATTGCGTTCGATTACAGGAAGAAAATAACATGATGTAGTGTCAGATAATGTAAGCTGTACATCTTTCTTTCAAGCCTTGCTTTTTGCACAGCTTGACTTACAAGTCGACTTCCAATTTACAATGGATTATACGATGATGTAGATTACTTCAACCCACAATAGATATTTGGTACAATTATGTAACTGTCTTCGCGTATGTGCCTGGGGCACAGGAAATCAGAAGTGTATTATCTTTTGCGAAGTTGAGCTTTAATAATGATAGCCAACAGCCTCATACATAGATATATGTAAGAATTCTTATTAAATTGTTAATAGACATCTAGAAAAAGAGCGAAACAAGGGCTGTGAAACAAGTCTGAGTATAAATTCGACAATGTGTCGTCTAGAGAAAATCATACAATGGCATAATTAAGAGTAAATTAGAAATGAAGATGACTAGTCTTTATAATATGAATCTATTTATTTCATGAATAATTCAATTTTCGTGATTATAGTTTATTGTAGGGAAAATATTAAAACTTGTATTTCTATTGTGCGAAATCACTTTGATACTATAATTTGGATCAAATTAAACAAAATGTTTTTTGAAAATGTTGTTGACGTGTACTTTTGTCCCATGTATTTATGGGACGATGCATCCCAGGCAGCTACTTTCTATGATGCTGAGCTCTTTAATATTAACAGGATGATACTTCTAGTTTTAAGCAATATGGTTGTACAATTATGTTTGGATATTGTAAAGCTAGCACTGCATATAAGGCTGATTTAATCGCATGTGATGCTGCTATTAATGATATTGATTTCAATGATTAAGTACCAGATATACCCCTAAAACTGGACAAGGTATGTAACTCGCGCGGAAATAATCTCTTAGATTTCTGTAAAGCCAGTTCATTAAGAATAGCCAGTAGCAGATTGGGTACGACTGCATAGTAGGTAATTTCACCTTTTTAAATCGCATGGGAAGCACTATTAATGATTACTTGTTGTTACGTGAATGTGATTTCAGCCGTGTACACAACTTCAATGTGAATAGTTTTAATGTGTATAGTGACCATGCTCTGTTATCTTTTGAATTATCTTGTAAAACACATGAGTCCCTGAAAACCACTCACACCTCTGAATTTATTAAATGGAGCAAAGAACATTGCGAGTCGTTCAGATACAAACTCATTGCAAAATTTCCATATTTAACCTATATTATAAGCCAAGTAGAGCCGATTGCAGATTAAGACGAATTAATTTATAAATTATATACGAAATTGCTGAGCCATTTGTTTCAAACTGAAACTTGAATTAATTATCAAAATGAAAGATCAAACCATAGGAATTTGCAAGAATGGTTTGACGATGATTTTTATAGCAAAACAAAAGTATGAGGAAGCTTTATATATATTCAATAGGGACAAAACCTATGAGAATAGAATTGATTTATGTAATTCAAGAAGGAATTTTAAGCCTCTGTTACGTAAGAAAAAGAGAATTTATAAACATAATAAAACAAAAGAACTCGAAAAACTGAAATACTGTAGACCAAGAGATTTTTGGAAACATTTCTCGAAGAGTAAAGATAAAGAAGCAAACGGAATAGACCTGTCCGATTTCCAACAGTATTTTACCACATGTTTAATGATTTAAACGATATTAAAGTTGAAAAAGCAGAGGATTTTAATTCACACCATGTTTGATGACTGTGACCACATTTATGATGAGCTAGACCAACCTATATCCATACAGGAAGTAAACAGTGCAATTAAAAAGTTAATAAAGAATAAGGCATGCTCTCCAAGCGATAATCTTATCAATGAATTTTTCATTGAGACCGCGGATATTATATCGGCCATATCGGATATTTTCCCAGAATTGATCTGAGGGGTTTATTGTACCTACACATAAAAAGGAGAAAAAGTGATGTGTCGAATTATAGGGAAATTACTCGAATGAGTAATTTAGGAAAGTTATTCACTAACGTTTTAAACACTAGAATTGTTAAGTTTGTGACAGAAATAATGTAAATTCGGATGCCCAATTTAGTTTTAGGAAAAGACAATCAACAATAGACGCTATTTTCTTACTAAAAATCTGATTGACATTTTTACATTTCGCGACAAGAATAGACTGCAATGTGCTTTTGTTGATCTAAAACGTGCGCTTGATTCTATAGATAGAAATGCTTTGTGGCTAAAATTGTATAAATAAGGTTTCAATGGCAAAATACTGAGAATAATTTGTGACATGTATAAATCTGTTAAGTCAATCTTTTGAAATATCTATAGGCTTAAGACAAGGAGAGACACTTTCACCGATAATGTTTGCACTTTTCGCAGACGAGAACGAGTTATTTTTACAGGACAGATTTAGTGGTGGATTTTCAATGTACGAGATAATATTAATCTTTTTACTTTTTGCGGAAAATTTGATAGTCTTGGGGCGCTCACCCGAAGATATACACAATAATTTGAATGATTAAGAACTATACTGTGATAAGTTGGGTTTAGAAGTGTGTGTAGATAAAACAAAGATTGTCGTTTTTAGAAAAAGGGGGAAAGCATCTTACAATGGAAAATAGTCGTATAAAAATAAAAACATCGAAATCCCAAATGATTCAACTACTTATAGTTGTATTCAACGATACTAATTCTTTTGTTTTAAACAATCAGTATATATATTGGAAAGCATTAAAAGCTATGTATGTATTAATGTCTAATATTAGAAAATATTATTTTAACCCTAAAATATGTTTGCAATTATTTGACGCCTTTGTCGCTTTAATTTTAAATTATGGCTCACAAGTTTGGGGATTTACAAAATCAAAGAATTTAGAAACAATCCACCTTAAGTTTTGTAAAACGTTCTTAGGAGTAAAAATAAATACTTGTAATGATTCAATATATGGTGAGCTAGGGCGAGTACCATTATATGTAAATAGATATGTAAACATAATAAAATATTGACTGAAAGTACGCACATCTGAAAATATTATTATAAGAAATGTATATAGACGATTTGTCGAAGATAGATAAAAAAAAAAAACGATGCAAAAATTAGGCTAGTGATGTATAGACTTTTTTACTTGAGCATGGATTTTATATGCCTGGGAGCAACCAAATCAAATTGGAAACACCAACTCCTTCTTTAGTAGTTTAAAGCAATGGTTAAAGATGAATAGAAAATAGTAATAAACTTCTTTTATACAAAGAATTAAAAAATACGGGGCTATGATGAGTCTTTAGAATTTATAGTTTCGAAACAGAGTAGATCTTGTTTTTTTCTAAATTGAAACTCGTATCGGAAACTGTTATTAAGCTCGCCAAGGCTCGCTTAATAAAGTTTCCTTATACTCGTTGAAGAAATTTTTATATTAAATAAAAACTCATGTAAGATCCTATATCTATCACATGTACTGATATTGTTCAATATGTTTACCGTATTGTATTTATATGATGAGAAACTGCAAAGTTTAAATCAACAAAAAATTTGATCTTTGAATCATGAAAATAAAGAAACGAGTGTGCTTATGATGTTTCTACCTTCAAATATTTTCATGTAATTGTTGTAAATTAGAATAACTATTTTACAAACTATTGCAGGTGTGAAATACCTCGACGACTGCCCTAAGGAACCACGAATACCGGTGTATTTGTTAGTGGGAGGCTGCTTTGGTATGATTAAACTTCTATCAACCCTATGGCGAAATATTCAGTCACGACGATATCAGGATGTTGAAGTCGTGTTCGATGACCATGATGCTGACGGGGCTTTTGCGTCCACTACGTACAGAACTATGGACACGTTATTGTTACTGTTTTTGATCGGTTGGCAAATTGCCGGAACTTACTGGACCCTAGAAATCTGGACCCCACATTTCCACCAACTGCTTCATGAACCAAGCAATTGGTGCGATCAGACAGTGTACATGTTCTCTATATACCAAATATTTGGTTGTTACGGGCTTATGATCATGTATATGCTGGTGCTCTTCATTATAATGTGTTGTCAAAAGTGCCACCGACGATTTTGACCTACGTAGAATGGATACTAGTAGTGTCCATGGTGCATAGTTCCTCTTGATGTGCCCTTTTACTGATCACGTGACGAGAACATTGTTTTTCATTTCGATCAAGGCGTCCGTCCGTACGGACATGTTTTCTTGTCCTCTTATACAAACCTACAAGATCTCCAATTCTTGGTGCCGTCTTTGTCTACGACTCTCTCGTGACGTTGATGTACAAGTATCTTTGTGTTGTGAGTTAAACGGAACAATGTTGTAATGGCAGTGAAGACACTGACTTTCAAACCCATTATATGACGTTAGTCTTTACAGTAACCATGAATAATGAATATAATGTGTGGACAAATATGCCGAATCCTTTCTAAGTATAGTATAAACTAATCGTTATTAACTTACCATGTTTTCTGATTAAGAAATATTTCATTCCTAGCTGTGCATTTTCCTGACATATATCACAGGTTGAAGTTGAGATGCGCTGTGATCCAACTTTCCGCATCTCAACGTCTAACTGTGACCTAATTCACGATAATGAACAGCTACTAATGAACTATTTCGATTCTAATATGAACAAAACAGTAGTTTTAACATTAATTGCAGCTGGACTAGATTCTAGTGCATAATAAACAAATTCGTCGGAAAAAAATTGTCAGCAAAATTGACGTCTTGTCTTCTTTTTACAACGTCGCGAACCATGGTAGAATTCTTATTTAATCACAAAACAACATTGAACTAAATAAATGTTTCAGGCTCAGTTTCTGCTTATGTGACGTTTGTCATATTTCAATTAAACGTAGTAATTTGTACACAGACGTCATATGCTCTTACCTGCAGACGACAATTTATGGAGCCTTTTCATTACAAATCAAATCCAGTTGCTTTATAACTACGTTCCATCTTTAACAGATTTTAAATCTTCCAAAGAATGCGATGTACTGTTATTAATGTCAAATAATTACTTTATAAAAACAGTATACAGTACAACTTTTCCACAATGACACCCATCAATCATGAATGGTGATTGGTGTAAAGGGGTTGGTGCTTTCGAGGTAATATATTTATATATAGTGACGTCTAGTTAACAATTGTTTATCTATATTGCTGAAGAATTGCTTTTGCTCAAAAGAGAGTAAGTGAACAAAAGTTTGAACTTTATTATCTACATGTTGTTTTATAATCTACATAGTCAGCAATCTCATTAATTGACTGCATAATTCGAATGTTCTGAAATGAAGATATCACATTTGTATTGTCAGTATATGACAGCATATTTAGTGTCACGTCATAAGGCAAAAGCCTGGGTCGGCCCAGTGAAAGAAAGGCTTTTGTCAACCCTCATTTGTCATTGTTGTAGTATAAAAGAAATATTTTCCTATGATTTTTCTATAATTTGAAATTACCTTTGAAAGACTTATCGTACGAAATAGCTTAAGCTTAGTACAGTGTTAATGTAATTTTAAGAGAAAACTAATTTACACTACGAAACCTTGTTCACCTTACCAGCGTTATTTACAACAGCATTATCTAATGTTTATTACAGGTCATAATTTAAATTGTGTTATCGTTAGAAGGAACACTGATCGTCGTCCAATATGGCACTCTCTCTTAGCTTAAGGTGTTTTGTAGGACGGTCTCTTGGTCGATATATTGTAGAGTGATAGAGTCGCGATAAAAATGTAAACACATATGTCCATATATGTAAATGACCGTTAATAATACACATATGTACGATAGTGTATGTACGAAAATCAGGCTATTGTTGGGCGAAGGCTGTATATTTTCTATAACCAATATAACAGATGTTTTTTTTTTGTTTTGTCGTATGCTCCTTTTGTAGATAATATATATTCAAATGGTTGTGAGATACAACAGATTGCTTCAAATGCAATCATTAGAGAACGTATACATTCACATAAACATTATGAAACACAAACATATATTTGATGCGTTTGTTGTACACCTGTTGGATCGGTTCTTGTTTCTATACACAAAATGATTGATGGTAGATAATAATAAATTTAGGTGTGATTAAGACATTGAATGTAGCCCATACTATATACATCTCAAACAACGAATAGGCAAGTCTATTGATTATTTTATTTTACTTTTGACTAATTGGATTGCAATAGTTTATAAAATCTGCAACAAAAACGATACTGGTGTGAAGTAAGTATAATAATGTTATTTGTGGTGAATTGTATATTTAGTTCAAGACCGAATCTACAAAATACTGAGATAAGTACAGCACTGTATCTAATATGTTTGATTGCTGATGTCGTTATGTTTTATGGTTTCTGTTCATGGTTACTGTTTTGTATAAGAAATACATTAAAGCTTTAACGAAGTTAAACGGAGTTCAACTTTTAGGCCAAAATGATTTGTTACAGTCTTTATTAAATAGCAACATGACGATACAACATAGATAATACTATCAACAGATTAAAAATTTAACACATTTAATACAAATAACTATTTAATACGTACCACAATTATCCTATGTTCAGTTGGTCGTCAGAACTTTAACCTCATCTCAATTGATTAGTACTGTAGTTTCCATTGATCAATATTACAATTTTAAGCTGGTAATTCCGGTTTGAGGTTGATCAGCTTATAATAGTAAATAGAACAGAAATTACGCAAAATTGTGATACTTTCCATATTCGAACGAGCATTATTTGTGCTATTTACAGCAAATGCCTTATCAGTCGCACGTTTGTCTTTATGCAGGGCTATTTGTATTTATATCACATTTGTATCAACTAAGCAACTCATGTAAGTCAGATATGCATCATTCGTGTGCCGATGCCTCTTTACCTTAAAGCATTTTTGGATTTTCAATGGTTTTTATCTTTTCGAGCTAATAACGACTAAGACAAATCATAGGTATGTTATGATTCTAATTGTCCCTGACATATACAAATGTTCATTTGGTTACTTTTATCCAACACATCATGCTGGCGTATGTTGTTTCATAGCAACATTAGTTTCAGCCTCCCACAAAGGCAAGTTTAAATACCTTCACTAGAAGGAAGTATTTGATGAACTCGCCTTTGCATGATGAAATTGCTTCTAATAAAAAAGAAATAATAATTATAATGAACATATTTGCATGAATCGATTGCTGCTAAATATGTTTGGTGATCAACAAATATTTTGTCAACTGGAATCATAGTCGTAAGAATATTGAATTTCTTACTATTGAGAGCTTTAACAGCATAAGCAGTATATCGATGCGGAAACCAGTTGCGTAGTAATTTTAATACAGGTGCATGCTACATGTATCACATGCTTGGTACTAAACAATTGCCTATCATTATTAGACAAGACAAGAATATGCATATGTGGTTGTAAGCACTAAAAATCAGTATAAAATTGAACCAATCTAAAGTAAATCAGTCGCTATATCGTGCCTTATGGCAAAATCTTTAAACAACATCACGTGTGTATTTACTAGCACATTAACGATTTTAAAAGTTTGTTTAGGTAAACAAACATCAGAAACACTATAAGCACGTTATATGAATTTATAAACAGTTTGTGATTCAAGTTAATGCAGGCCTTGTGTTCACAAAGCATTTATCGGTCTCAGCTGAGTTTGAGAATGAATATTTGTTGTCATATATATCTGAACTGGATGTTTTAAAGTGAACTTTGAATCGGTAATGGACATTTTATGTTGATTTTCAGCCTCAATAGGACTTGCATCGTGTTTTTTTAGCTACAATTTCAAATTAATTGCAGAAAACAATTTCAATCTCAAAGTCAGTTGAGACTAAAAATGTTTTGTGAACGCGGGGCCTGGCGTCAAGTTTAACTGTCATCAACAACAAAATTCGTCATGTGCATTTTAGACGATGAATATCATTATTTACTGCAACCGTTATGACATTCGATTGACATAGGAAGCTGTACAATGTCAATGTGTATCTTAGAAATTGTCTTTCGCTAATTCAGATGGTATTTTTCAATAAATATTGACCCAAACACTTTTCTGTTGCTTTATTCTCTTTCAACCATATAAAAGTTTATTAACATTCTAAACGAATGTAAACTGAACATGTACCAACCTCATGCATGTCAGTCATCAGTTCAAACGTAAAGACTAAACATCTTGATCTCATACTTCTCCAATCATATCCGAACTTAAGGTGTTCATTCATACGTGTACAATGCATGAAAACATATATAACCTGCTTCCCCATTCTTCCATTAGACTAGAAAATGGAAAATGCATCGGTTTATGTAATTCAATTGATGATATCACAATAAATGATAAATAAATAACAAGCTTTCTCAGATGATTACAGTAAAGGTTCAACATGTGTAAAGTTTGGGACAGTTGATGTTAGTTTTCTTTATTGGTGTATATATAAACATCTGTCAGGATAATTTAGTTTAAACACAACATATGTTTATAGCTCATACCTTGACTTAAGTATATGCATTTGGTTTGAGCAACAGCATGAGAAAATGTCATGACAGAATTAAAACCATTATCGACTATGATCAGAATGCCTGTTATGTATAATCGTATCAGGGTCTACACAATTCACTCACTTCACAAAATCCATGAAATTCACAAGTAAACAATGCATATTATCATTACACTACAGGTAATTCACAGGTTAACCTGGTTCATTGCTGGTCTCAAATGCTTTGATGACCATTTTGTCATGTAGCTCATGTGAATTACATACAACCGTAATTGATTGTCGAGATAATTTAAACGAAAAAATTACAGGATTTTTTTTAAAAATTTCAACTCTATCGTGCTTTTGTTTTAGTTCATTGTGGATTCGAATTACAATACTCACCATGTATATGCCAAAAATGTTTAAAGCCTCAGAACCATGAGCCATCAGTTAGACTGAAATATGCTGCAATGGGTTACATATTATTTCCACTAAATAACGTCCAATACCTTTATGTGGTAATCAAATAAACATCTGCACATATATCAAACAATAATTCAAAACCAGGCAGACGCCAAATAAATTTCTAATATCCAAATGAATGGACTATTGCTTGAAAATATCTCAGCATCACATTCTTATCTCGGGTTGGTCGTCGTAACTACAGTTAAATATAAATAGATAATATTATCTAATTCATTATACATCCGTTTTGAATTCGGCGCCAAATTTGGCAAATGTCGTCTGCTTAAATTGAAAAAAAACTTTTAAATCATACTTTTATTATTTTCAAACAAAGATAGCATGACCAAGAATGTAAACACGAAGTGATAAGCACAGCATAAAATAATCCTATAACAGCATGCATGACAGAAAATGGAAACAGTACCGGGTTTTAAATATAATAGGGTTGCCAAGGCAGCCAATAGGTTACTCTTAGTGTTATTTGTAACGCCGTTGTTTTTTGTTCATTAATAAGTAAGCTAAAATAGCAGGTTCTATTTCTTTCATTGAATGATTAAGGAAGATTTATATATTATATATTGTTTTAGATTACTTTAATATAAATTACATATAAAAATCCCTAAATCATAGAACGCTGCTGGTATGTGTTGTCAGTTACGAGTTAAATAAGATGCTCATTATTTTCCTACTCAAGTCAATTTGTAAAACACAATGTCAATTCTCCAGAAATAATTATTTTTTTATTTTTTTCACATGTCGTCAAACGCAATTTTCTTTCCCATGTTATTTCTTTAAGTACAGGTCGCATTGGATGCATTTATGCAACTGTTAAGTATATATTCTCATAAATATAATTATGTTAATTGAAAACTTTCGTGAAATGTAGGCATGATCAATAGAGTTCACAGAAACTCATTAACTTCCTTTTTTGTAAATTCACCAAAATTTCGCTTTGACAGTGCATGGTCTGTTCGAAGAATTTGTCCTCGTAGCTATAAAACCAAATAAAACTATGTCCCTCCTTTGCGCCGCTATAAAAGCAGTTATCATTTAACAATCAATTCTATAGAAAGTGATGTTGAAAGCCTTGTTAAATACATGATAAACAGTGCTAAATGCCAATATATTTAAAAGTCAAGCATTTTATCAGTTCTTTGCTACAGTCTATGTTGATCTGATGTCTATGTATAGGCTACAGCACAGGTGCAGTCTGCATAAGCTTCCCTTTGTCCCCTTTGGATATATGGCCAGCAAAGTCGAACTGCGATTAACTTAAGACATAATAGTATATTATTAACAAAGAAAAGAAAATACATAAAAGCGAAATAAACTTGTAAATCAACTTCATGTTTGATGTTTCAACACCCCCCGGTCATGTCTTGTTCAGCTGCAGTCATGTGCTTTGTCTTTGATAATTTCAGGGTTTAACCACATTTCTCAGATCTACCCGTAGATTGCTCAGCGACATTCAACCTGCATGTTCAAAGATAGTGAAATGACAAAAATATGCAATTTTCAGAATGAAAACAAATGAGTTAACCCGAGAAGATTACAGCTTTCTGCTTCATATCATCAGAATGGTGTAACTTTATCGCTCTTGTGACGAGCAATGGCTGTCCATTATCATGTGGTTTTTGCAATGCAATGATGCGGGTACGCACTTCTTCTATTTGTCACCGTAGTTCAAAATGTCCGAAATGAAGATGTTATAGAGAGTGCGGATTTAAGCTACTAAGTCCGTATTAGACTTTATCAACAGAAATTAAATATCAAGTTGATCTCCGACATTTAATTAACGTTTGCTCATATGTGAGCGTGCAGCTCTAAAAAATAAAAATACAAATATTACATTGCACATATTTATTAAAAAGTGAACAAGTTAACACACTGGTCAGAAAACTATTGATTGAGTGGTAGACGAACCAAACTATCTAATTCATTTTGAAACCGTTTTAAGAATAATGAATCATTAATATTTTAAACGTGTACGAATTCTGATCAAAACATGTGTGCCTATGTCAAATGTATGATACCATAATGAAACTGTATGCTAGAGAGAGCAGCTGGTATATTTATCTTGAATAATTGGAGTAAATCATCATAAGAAAAGCGTAACTGAATTCCGCTCTGGTACTTATAACGATGATATCAATCATATATTCGAACACATATGAACATTTGTAGAAAAGATTATATTTGCAAAAAAATCCATTTTCATTTTTCGTATTAATAAAAAATTCGTTTAAACATTACTTATCCATGTGCTTCAGTTACAAATCACATACGATGCTATGATGTAACATTTTATCTCACTTCTTTCATTATTGAAAACAAACCTTTGGCTCTTTTGAACTTTAAGAGCGTATTCAACAAAAACGTATAGCATTGAAATCAAATAAGACTTGGTAAGAAAGTATAACCACGGAGTCAGCAATAAGGTATCACTTTGGACATACACTTTGGACTTTCAACGTATTTTAACCTCAGATTCAGCGAAATTGAATACACAACGATCGACGTCGTTTGGCAGAAATTCCAACGTTGGAAATAATGAAACTTTTCTTAATGATGGTTTAGTTATTTAAAGCAGTCACGTATTTTTTTGTGTATCCCACCGTCTTCCAATAAGACCTTCTGCAAGATGATAAATTACAAGTATTACTAGCGCTTTGTCTGTCATCTTTTTTTATCGCATGTTTGCTATTTTCTTCTTTGTTGTACTGATTACAAAATAAATCTCCCACAATTATATGAATGAAATGAAACAAATTTGCTTCAGGATATATGAATTTGCCAAATTAATTCGTAAAAGCGTATGTTACATATTATCTCATATTGGATATCCTGTGGAATGTAACCCACACCATCAAAACGTACAAAAACAAAACTTGAGAACTTAATTGCTACTGCATTATGTTAGGTTGCATTAGAGACTTTACCCTTGAGACCTATTTTCAAGAAATATATATTTTATTTTTTTTGAAAAAAAAAATTTACCGAGATCTGATTCTTTATCGGTTTATTTAACCCCTGACTTGCATCATCTCACAGCAATACAATATCAAATAAATCAGCATAAACGTCATTTTTTATTCTGTGCAAATCAATTAAAAAACAAAAATATCAGTTTCTAAGCACGAAACATGAGCAAACAGTTAATTGCTATGCCATAAAGGATAAATTGTACAGTTATAAAATCATGAAATTGGCTTTAAATTGCATAATTGATAAAATCACAATATACCGATTTAAAACAAGTAATATTCAGATGAAGGCATCTGGTGCGCACAGTAAAAACAACAAAGCTTCTCAGAAACAAGATAGGAAATCGTATATAAAGAAAAATGTTATACATATATTTTTATTTCAATGTTTAGTATTTATCACATTAAAATACTAAAAACATTTTGTTTAACGCGATAGAATATATCTCTTTTTAGACTAGTGGATTAACCACTTTATTGCATTACCCCGAGTTTAAAGTCAGATGCTAATCACTTGGGTCCGGATTAGACGCCGAGTAACGTGGCGTCTCATCCGGATCCAAGCTGTTTGACAGTCAATTGTTTTTTCCAAACTTTAGTGAATTTGGGAAGTTAAAAAATAAAGCAGACGAAATATTGCGCATGCGCAGTATTGCTTCCGGCAGTGAAGCGGTTAATAATATCAGTGCTACTAGACAAACACACCTTTTATGTCATACAAACCGTATGATCCGACCAAGTGATAGACGATGGTATTTGAGCTGTCTGTTACTCTTTGATGCATTCAAAATGTTTTCAAGCTTATGTCAATAACGGCCAAAGTGGCTAGTTACAATCGTCATTAAATATGTTTTGCGCTATAATAATAGGACCGTATGATTTAACTGATTCTTTTTTTCACAACACATACTATATTTACCATGTTGACAGTTTCGTCCACACCTGTGGACATCCTCAGAACATCTGATCCTATTGACTTTCGCTTGACTGCGTCCGGGAATTTCCGTCAGTTTTTTTGAGACTGACAAAAATGGGATCATTAATCCTCGACAAGCAGCCTCCGGATCACATGAATACAGTGGACAAAATGGAAAATATTTAATTTTCCCACGAAAAGAATGCAACGGTACAATACATTCTTTTACACGCGCACATCATCAAAAAACTGGACGGATCAGTGAAATTGTTAGTGTACCGCAAGAAAACTCACACAGATCAGTACCTGATTTTCCTTAAATCATCCTCTGCAGCACAAACTGATTATAGTCTGGACGTTACTTGATCGGTGCTAAAACTTAGTAACAAAAGATAAGGAAAACATACAGGAGGAGATATATATAA
>JAULCC010631326.1:0-10548 GCA_032358795.1 Nuttallia obscurata | reverse complement strand
TGTTTAAAATTGTTAAATGTTTGTTGCCTTGGACCATTCCCGTCCACATACAACACCAAACGTCCATTTGACCTTAAGCTTGACCCAATTTGGACTTTTGAAAGATTAAAACTATAATGTTAAGGATGCCACCAGGGGCATAAGCGTTTATTGAACGCGGCGTTCTTTTTTCTTATGAAATAGAGAAATTGTGATACCCTGCCTTAGAAAAGTTTGTTGACTTGTTTTTAACGATCCCAAGTTTTTGAACTTTGGTCATTTAGCGAAATACATTCATCTAGAAGATGAGTTATCATCGACCAGCAACGCTAAGTGGTGTCAATTAAGAATATCCATATAGATATTAAAGAAATGTTGTCTCTAGCAGAACTATAAGTAAACACACTTTCTAAATCTACGTGCTTATAAAGAAAGGTCAGGCTGTTAGAAGATATATACAAACAAGAAGTCCTTCGAGAGCTAATTGGCACATTCACAATGTTTTACAGAAACTGTAATATAACACTACCAGTCAAAAGCGTTAATCGGTACGTGTTACAGTTATTAAAATGCGTGTCAGCTTACAAGAGATTGTTTTAAAACCTAGATATAATTTGATCTAGATGTTTATGCTCATAACGACTTTGTAAATAAAATTGACTTGACTTGACTTGACTTTCAGTTAGCAGCATTTTCGCGCTTGTGTGTTCACAAGGTAGGTCGCTTGGCTGTGACGCTTTGCTTAAACGTCCTGTAATTAGTTGAGTCAGGTGTGATATAGCAGATAGAACTTCGTTGTAAACTAAACACCGGAATCATATGGATGTAGATCACAAAGTATTATCAACATGAAATGATTTTTATTACATTAGATTCCTTTACAATTTTTATTTGGAAAGATTTATTCCAGGTGTTGTCAATAATTTTACGTAGAGTTTGATGTGTAAATTCAAAACGTCAAATTACACCCAGAACAGAACGAAATTGAGTTATGAATTTATTAGACTACATTGAAGATCGAAGTTGTATTATTTACTCACCTGTTGTATGTATGAGGTGGGTTGTCAAGTCGATTAGTCATGTTTGACAGCAAATGAAAGATTAACATGTATGTTATGAATGATTACAATATTTCAATTTCTGTCGAGCCCGCATGTGTTGAGTTCTACATAGCCATCACTTTTTTTGTTCGAAGTTTGTGCGTACGTCCGTACGTGCGTCCGTCCGTGAGTCCGGATTTGGCTTATCCGGGCCGTTACTTTATATTGGATTGACATATTTTAGAATAAATTGGCACATGTGTTAGCCTTGTTGAGACGGTGTGTCATCCGCAAGAATCATTAAGATACCTTAAAAGGTGTGGTCAAACTTAGAGGTCAAAGGTCAAATTTGGTCAAAATTATATTTGTCCGGACTCTAACTTCACCATGAATAGACGGATTTTAAAATAACTTGGCCCAATGGTTAATATAAATAAGACAAAGTGTCGCGCGGAAGAATCACATTTATTCCTTTAAACTTTAAAGGTGTGGTCAGACATAGAGGTCAAAGATCAAAATTGGTCGGGATAATGTTTGTCCGGGCTCTAATTTCACCATGGTTAGATGAATTTTAAAATAATTTGGACCAGATGTTTAACATTGACGAGCCGTAGAATCACATTTATTCCTTAAAAGGTGTGGTCAGACATAGAGGTCAAACGTCATAATTGGTCAAGATTATGTTTGTCCGGCCTTTAACTTTGCCATGGATGGATGGATTTGGCCCAAATGTTTAACATTGATAAGACGGAGTGTCGCACGGGAGAATCACATTCATACCTTAAAAAGATGAAGCAGACATTTGTCCGGCCTTTAACTTTGCCATGGATGGATGGATTTTAAAATAATTTGGCCCAAATGTTTAACATTGATAAAACGTAGTGTCGCACGGGAGAATCACATTCATACCTTAAAAAGATGAAGTCAAAATTAGTAGAATTACTCGGCGTGTCATCCGGATTCAAGCTGTTCTTGCAAATGACTTAAAACTCGGGCCAGGGCAGTGAAGGTGTTAATATGTCTATAGGATAAAAAACATGCATATAGTTAACAGTCATCTTTCCAATGTTTATTATTTTGAGACTGTCAGCAGATACAAATGACAATTAATAACAATACGGCATATTTTTGAGAAAAAAAACTTTGAAAGAGTTTATTAAACCATAACCCTATAAGTTTTTTCCAATTATTTGCTTATAGATGCTCTATTCTGCCAGTTGTTATTATGTTTAGATATTTGATATCGTTAAATATCATATTACTCTGTAGGAATGTTTATAGTTTAAGCGATATACAGTTAAACATTATAGTTACCACTGAACACAATGGTAACTTATTTACATTAACAATGACTATACTATTTAGTTAATTCAAGAAGGGTAAACTCATAAATAAGCAGACATGAAAGACCAATAACCACTATTAAGTTGTTCTTTTATTTCTTCTACTTGATTGATCAGTCATTTTATGTTTTTTAAAAACAAACAAAACCGTTTGCCTTCGCCCAGTTGGTTTTACACTCTATAACTAGTTTCTATGGTTACATATACAACATATACTGTTCTAGGTACCTGACCACGATATCCTACCCTTTATAACGTCATGGGCACCGGCCGGAATTCGTATTGGCGGCGACAGGTCTCACCAGAATTATCTTGACAGGATGGCGAAACAGGTCTGTGACGTCATGAAGTCGCGTCTCCGGCAGTCTTTCCGGGAAGACAAGAACGCAGAACCAGAGCATTCAGCCATATTTGACGAGGTTTCCGAACATGTTGCATTTTTTCAACATAGGTAGGTAATGATTTTGCAAGTTGTTGTGAATACAGTTTATTTGCATAAATACTGCCACTTATCTCACATACCGTCGGTGCAGACCGGAAATGACGTACCTCAAAAATGTAACATTTTCAGGAAATGAAAAAACAACAAACTTCACCAACATAGAACAAAAATATAATACAGTTATAAGACTCAAATACAAAAATGATGTAAATACTTGAAACCATTTACTTAAATGTTTGAAACAGGAGCAAATGCAGGTTTCCTAAGATAGATAATTGTTGGCACTTAAGAATGTGTACAATTATGAATATGTGTCATTGTGTCGCCGTTGTGGTAAAAGCTAATTTGACGGCAAAGCTATCAGGATTGTCCGATGTAAATTATCCGATTAACGAAAATATGGTGTTACATGTATTCGAAATATGAATATGCAGTCGATAATTAACATATTGATGATTTTAGGTTAAACTGTTTACTTTCAATTTCGTTGAAAACAGTTAGTATGCATTAGTAAGTAGTATGCATTATATTCTATTAACGGAATTGTTTGCATTCTGAATTTATCTATTTAAATGAAATCGATATTGCGTACATGTTTTCCAGATCGAAACACTTCCAAGGCATGAAGGACAGTCTACAGGTAACAAAAGCTTACATCCGTTCAAAGTGCCCCTCACTGCTGGTAGTGCATGGTCGCCCCGGCAGTGGTAAGACGGCTCTACTGGCCAAGGCGGCAAAAGAAACTCACAAATGGTTAAAGGGGTAAGTTGTTTAAGGCATAATAAAGCTCAAAACTACCATAATTTGCGTATAACTTTGCAAGCACACCGAGGTGCATGTCACAATATTTGTCATTCAACGTGAAACACGTTGCTGTACTATAAGTACGAGAAGTAAAAAACCAATACGTATAGTCGAGTTTTAATCAGCACATCATTGTTGAGATTCTGAACACTGTCGCAACAAACCGGAAACACTCATAGATAATCGAAGGTTGTTCGTTTACGCATAATAATGCATACATGCGGATTATATCACACGATTTGTGGTGCACATTTAAAACAACAAATTGATTAAATCTCATCAAAATACGCATTCATGATACGCATTCATCAGCCGCAAATGGAGGTCTTCCGAAATACTTACCGAGTTGCAGAATGTCAACAATACCCAAGACTACCCTCATATTGAAATCAGAAATAAACACATAGATTTTCGATTACAAATAGTGTATGGTATTTTACATTCAAAATTACATGTGTTCAGTGATAATTTTATTCATGTTTATGCACACATGCGCTTATTTACGCGATTTTAACACGGTTTTGAGCTTTAGTATGGATTTAAGAAATGGTTTAAATGCATCAGTTTAAGAGAAGTCTCTTAGCATTTGGAAAGAGAAAAACACAATTCAAGAATTGTTGTTTCGGTCCATGATATATCAGATTAACAAAGCAGAGAAAATACAACCTTCCCATATCTTTAACTACCAGTTAAGCCGTGATTGAAAGGTTTTGTGCGCATTTCATTATTGCATGAGATACTTAAATTATTTGGATACTGAGTATAAATTATCATAAACCTCGTCCAATCTTCTTGTAAGAAGACAAAAAGAACTAACCTAACATCAATATTAACCCCATCACTGCCGGAAGCAATACCGCGCATGCGCAATATTTCGTCTGCCTTATTTTTCACTCATTTTTTGGCAAAACAATTGACTGAGTGTCAAACAGCTTGAAAACAGATGACACGCCGAGTTACTCGGCTTCTCATCCGGATCCAGGCTGGTTGCTTATGACTTAAAACTCGGGGTTAGGCAGTGAAGGGGTTAAGGTGTTTTTGCAAGATGGTTGATATTATAGCAGCAATGCCATTTTACAAATAGTGTTGAACTCCCTCTCTTAACATATACTTTATACTTTGAGCTTCGAAATATTTGTTACAAACACACCTGTTAATTTTTGCGCTACTATTTATGTGTTCAATACACTAGAGCATCCAGATATATAACCAGTGATTTGCTCTCCACCTGCAAACTTATATTTTGATTATAGCAAAGCGCGCAGTGGTGCAGTAGATATGGTCCCCGCCTAACGTTCAAGAGGTTGCATGTGTGAGCTCCGAAGGGGGCGTTTATTCTGACCTTCATTTGACACCATGTACTGGTTATACGAAAAAAAACGGACTATCAGGCGTTCAACGTAATCGAGCCGAATTAAATAAGTTTAAACTAACTTGAACATGTTAAGTTCTGTTTCCAATCTGATGAAATTTGTTCGGGTATATATGTAAATTTTCACCACGTGATGGCCAGCTATTATGTTGGATACCCATCCAGCAAAATGAAATTAACAACAGTATCTGTTTTCCATACCTCTGGCATTCAAAATTTACAATTTTGTTTTGTTTTTTACTCTGAATATTTAACAAATAATTTATTCATAGATTTGATCAAGATAGTATATTTATTTCACATCAAATGAAAATTGCCTTTTTTAAAACGATGGTTTCATCACCAGGTACGATGTGGCTGTGATAGTGAGGGCAGTAGGGGCTACCAAGGAGTCTACCAATGTTCGTAACCTTTTGTACAACATGTGCCAACAGCTGTGTGTTATTTACGACTGTGACCAGGAGGAAGTGCCCTCGGTAAAGACGATAATTCTTCACACATTTACACAACCAAAAACCTATTTTTACCTTTTTCTTATATCGCTTTAATTAACTAAAATAGAAGCTGGTCCAACTCGCGACTTTTTCAGACCCGAATAGCCATTCCGTATAATAAATATATTAACCACTTCGTTTTGTAACCAATTTGAAGTGCTCTGTAAATATGTTACGGTTTGTTTTGATCGTTTCAGTTATCACTTTCTACGTCTTTAACAAGTTATTTAAAGAAACTTAATAAGTTATGCTAGCCTATGCATGCTAGAAGTTTAACTTTGTTAAACCGTCTGTGTGTGTCAATCTCTGTCTTAATGTGCAGAAATCACTTACCTCTTCTAAGCTATAATTTGACTGCTGTTAGTATGTCAATATACTCCGTCCTAGTGATAGCAAGTATTGAACATTATATAAATGTTGTTTTTGGTTTGTTTCAGGACTTTATTGGTCTTATAAATGACTTTGAAAACAGACTGACCCAGGCATCAGAGAGTAAACCACTGGTCATATATCTGGATGCTCTAGACAGACTAGAAGGTAACTTTACGTTATAACATAGGCATATGTATATTGAACATTGAACTCATAAACTTCCTTTGTCGAAAATAGTGTCTATAGTTTATAAACGAAACATAAAAATAACCAGCTTTTCGCGATGGAGGAAGACCATATTCATCCTTTGGGAGAGCACCATCCTCCTGCAGGCAGCTGGTTTGACGTCTTCCTCAAAGTTATTGCCCGGTCCATCTTTTGAAGAGCCTATTTATGTTGGATTTACCTGTTTTGTATATAGATATCATCTTCAGGCTGTTCTTCATTTTCATCAAGGAAAATAAGCTGACTTAAAATAATAAATTGGCTGATCAGTGTTATATGAATGTGCATTTTCATATCCAACTGAAAATAGATAAAGTCAGATAATTTAATTGTGAATGCATACAAGAAGGGACTCTTTAACAACCGTTAGTGTTACCTGTTGCTATTGAAAAAAAGAAACAAATGTGAAGATATTATCATCTTAGCGTACAATAAATAACCTTTAAATTGATTTTCAATTACAGATGATTACAATGGCAGACAACTGTCATGGCTTCCTAAGGTGCTACCAGAAAACGTACACCTCATCGTCTCCACGTTATCTAACGAGAACATTGAGTGCATGCCTAGTCTCAAGTCACTGCTAGGTGCGGGGGCAGATATGTTTCTAGAGATACCAGAATTACAAGAAGCGGATGCTATGGTGATATTACATCACTGGTGTAATGTACACCACCGAACTGTTACGGATCATCAGTTTGACGTCATCCTTGAAAAATTCAAAAAGTGTCCATCACCACTGTTTCTAAAGCTCTTGTTCAATGAAGCCTTAACGTGGACTTCAGAGACTGAAGTTCAAGAATCAAAGCTACCAGATACTGTCAAGAGAATGGCGGGATACAAATTCGGTCAAATGGAGATGAAATATGGAGAAAATTTTGTCAAAAGAGCTCTTGGGTATTTGACAGCAGCTCGTAACGGACTGACAGATCATGAAATGATAGATGTGCTGTCTCTTGACGACTCTTTGAGTGAATATACGTCTCAGAGCCATCTAGTAAGGCGACGATTTCCTCCGTCACTATGGTTTCGCTTACGTCACGACATTTCTCTCTTCATTACCGAAAGTAATGCAGACAACGTCAAGACCTTACAGTGGACACACAGCCATTTTTATGAAGCGGCAAAGGAACGTTATCTCGACCAAAGAGACAAGGCACCTTCCTATCACAAAATCATGTCTGAATATTTCCTCGGCACATGGGTCGATAAACGCAAACCATACCCAGGAAATGACGCAGGAGCATTACGCCACGTGTCTGATCAACCGCTCTACTGGGAAAAGCCTGATGTCCCAAAAGATGGGTATGAGAAGGTGTACAATTTGAGAAAAATTAATGAACTGCCTCATCATCTACTTCACTCAAATCAAATGCAATTATACAAGTCAGAGGTCATGTGCAATTTTGAATGGGTGCTTGCCAAACTATGTGGCACTTCACTACGCGCACTCGTTGAAGAGTATCACATCGGTCTTGAAATGGATCCGACTGATTCAGACCTCAAAATATTGTCTGATACCTTCCAGTTGTCGGCAAATGCCATACTCCGTGACCCGCGACAATTAGCAGGACAAGTCATTGGTCGTTTACAAGGAATTGTCAATAGAGACGTACCCGTTGCCCCTGGAGACCCTCCAAAATACCCATTTATGCACGCATTTGTTACACAAGCAAAGAATACGTCAACACCTGCTCTTGTGCCTTCAATCGGATGTTTGACAGAACCAGGTGGAATTCTTTACGATTTACTGTCTGGACACACAAAACCAATCACTGCGGTGACATCAACTACTGACGCAATCAGGGCACTTACTGCCTCAGAAGACAATACGTTGAAAGTGTGGGACCTGAAAAGCGGTAAAGTTACTTCCACCATCTACGACTTTGGTACGAATGTTGCAAAACTTCGGACGGCTTTGGACAATAAGTTTGTTGTCGCCGTAGAAGGTGGCGTTATCAAGGTTTGGGAACTGAGAACAAAGGAATGTCGTCTGGTTGTAGATCAGTATCTAGATCCTCCAGTTATAGCCATAGCCGGTGAAGGTAAACTCCTGGTTGCCCTCATTGATGGCATTAACATTCTTAGAACTTGGGACTTAGAGAATCAGTTTAAATATGTCTGTGAGGCGAAGATTGACGACAAAAGTGTTTACAGTGACAACTCTGTCGTACTAGCTCCTAATTCCTATGGCGACTACGTCCTTCATGCATTCAGGGGAAACAACTCTGCAACTATTCAACACGCACGCACAGGTAAAGTTATTCATCAGTTGAAGTGTAATGATACCTCATCTTCTATAGTAGCATTGGCAATTACCCGAGATTATATGATTCTTGCATGTCGTCAGCACTACATGAAGCTACATGAGATTCACCAACTGGAAATATTTGATGCCAAGAAAGGCAAATACATGAGGAGTATCCGTGGATGCACACAGGATAGTATAACTGAGTTGCATATCAACCTTGTTGGGTCACATGGGATAGCAGTATGTTCCTCTGAAAATACAAATTCGTCAAACATAATGATCTGGAACCTTGAAACTGAAGATCACAAACATCTAGCAAAGCATTCTGGGGTATCTACAATCAGTGCATGCGCTGATTTCAGGTACTGCCTAACAGCTCAAAAGGGAGATAGTACACTTAAAATCTGGAATATTAGCAAGTTCATTAATCAACCAATGCCGAAGATGAAGAAATCCCTTGGCGTTGCAGAGATACACCCGATGACAGACAATCCCCGCTATGCTATTGCAAGACAGGTGAACCATGGCCCAATTAGCATATGGAATGTTGCTAAGGCAAAATGTTTGGCAAATGCTGTTAGAATCGAGAGAGGTCTCTCTGAGTCCTCGGATGTTGTCCTTATCAGGAATTGCTACGTTGTCATTCTTACAGAGAAAGGACTGAAAGAATCGAAGCCTGTTTTTAAGACAGTACTGACATACGAGCTTCGACAAAAACGTTACATAAAGAAAGTAACGGGATGTTTTATTGTCCCTTCCCCACAACATGAGTATGTTCTTCTTGACGACGAGACGCTTCTTGGTCCAGCAGAGACTAGAAATCACTTCATTATCTGGAACTTGTCAACAGGCAAGGAAATGTTTAGGATAAGACCCAAGTTTAAGGAAATTGACCGAAAAAAGAATATATCGGAAGTAGAATTAGAACATTCCTTGAAACTACGAGCAAGTACCGCAAAGCTGACGCCTTGGGACAGAAGGACGGAATCTCAGTCTGCACGAAAACGACGGCGTGAAAAAGATCGTGATGAAGAGAGGAAAAACTTAGAAGAACTTCAGAAGGAAAAGCAGAACGCAATTGAACAGTATGTTATCAGTGGGGACCTTAACATCATAGTTGCGTCCTTTTTTGCTCACCATTTTGTGGTTCTAAATGTTGGCACGAAACTACACACTCAGACCCTCGAAAATGAACATTCAATGCTCTTCTTGCATGTTTCTGCTCTTAACTATGACGGGAGTCATCTTGTCCATGCCAATTACGACGAATCATCAAAAGTAAGCTACGTGACCCTTTGGGACACGGAAGCAGGTCAAGTTAAGAAGAGGCTGAAACATGAGACTGACGTATTGGCAATTGCTATTACTGATGACGGTTCTAGAGTTGTGTTTGGAAAAGCAAACAAAGAATTGAGAATATGGGATCCTGACAGAAGTGGTCCGAATGCAATGAAGAAAATCAAAGGGTATGAAAGTTTGGAGTTTGGTGTCAACAGCAAAATTTTCATTTTGAATAATGGCATGAAAGCTGTGGTCTTTGCAGGTGACATTTCTTTATGGGACTTGGAAAGTGCGACGCTCCTGGCTGTGTTTACTCCCGATACCAGGATTGAATGTCTTACGGTTGTTATGAATGGGAATTTGATCGCCATGGGCGTTCACGAGTACCCTGAACTAGTAGTGCTTAAAGTGGCCGGGCGGGATATTAAGCAAATTGTGGATACGGATCACGAGGATCTATTTGGCGAAACCACAGGTGATACGTCAGACGAAGAAGAAGAGGACGATGATGATATATAGAACGCTTAATTCATAAGCTTTTGAGGAACAATAAGTGCTCACAAACCTGTCTTTATGGCTAGATTCTTCAGGAGAAAAAAGTTGAGCAAGTTGTTTTAATGATACAAATTCCTTATCACTTCGATGGCGATGAGACTACTAGTGAATAAAGTACCAACGAAAAAAGATGAACTTAAAATAAATTCCATACTTCTGGTATACTAGGAAAATACTACTTGTTATGTGTTTTCAACAACTTCCATTAAGTCATTTTTGGTGCATGTGACTTTATTTCATTACTGATACTCTTTATACATAATTTTACTTCCGTCCACGTATAACTGTGATACAAACTGAAACATTCTTTAACATGTGATTAATTTTATAGATGTCAATGTGACATTTTGATGTAATTCATTTATTTATCTTCATACTCTGCACATTTGT
>JAULCC010631104.1:0-17123 GCA_032358795.1 Nuttallia obscurata | reverse complement strand
TACTCCGGCGCAATATAGCCTTTGTGTGCTGACGTGCCGTAAAACCCCATTTCACTCACTCACTCACTTAAATAAACTGCAATGAGTCATTGAACCTGTATGCCAAATCTCTTGCTTGTATCACGGAATGCACTATTCCTTTAAATATGGGTTCGAAGCCTCCGGACTACAGCGCACAGTACGCCTGTGCGTTTGGGAAATGTTGTCCAAGACGTGACAGAACCTACATTTTGACATCTAAACTCTCAAAATGTGCGGCAGGAGCGGGAATACCCACTCCCACAACCTCCCCCGCTTCGGTTTTCGTGTCTCACTGGGCGAATAAATTATTGTACCCTGGTCATGCCTCAGATATATATACGCCTTTGGTTGCATAATATAGATTTAACATTTTCGCTGGATTTCAGAGATGGGGCATATATTTGTCTGTTAAATTCAATGATAAAAGTTGTGTTTAAATTGTGTATAAATCCACCAAATCCATAAATTTATTGTTTCTGCTCACAAATATTTTCCGAGAGAGGACCCCTGACCCCCACTACGGTAAAAATCCCTAAGAATGCGACAGCTCTGTCTCTGTGATAGCGCATTAAGTAGGCACTTTATTCCACAAAACGTACTACACAGATATGATTTGGACAGGAATCAAACACAACTACACACCAACTGTTAACTTGTCTTTGTTGTTTAAATATAATTTCAGACATGCATAGTAGTTAACTTATAAAACACTTTTCTTCCTTACACCCCCCACACCACGATAAAAAAATAATACTGCTGCTCCACCCCTCCCCACCCCACCCCCAATCCCAAATATTTGAAACATACGCCCATAAAACTATGCTAGGGTGTCGCAAATGAGCCGAATTAGTTGACACCAGCATATTTTAGGCGAAATTTGCGTCCCAATTGGAATGTGGATAAAGGAAGTGAAATGTGTAATTCTTTGTGGATAGAATAAGGAATGGATCAAGGAAAATGATAACATAAAAATGAAAATTGTGGAATTGGAAACACGTCTAGGAATGTGATTTTAATGGCAAAATGTATTGCTTCTCTTGGACTTAGGTACCTGTGAATTAAAATGCATCTTTTGCTGGGAGATTGTCATTTTCTGCAAAATCATCTTGAAAGAACAAATGTTAATCAGAAAAGTATCAGCAGTTACATACCATTGCTTTAAAGGTCTAGTGACAGGAGGCCTGTTTGAAAGCGGAAACGTTGGATTAAGATAATCTCTATGTTTTTCACATTTTGTTTTGCAACAAATCTTTTCAGTTAAAGCATTTTATCTATTTTCATTTAACCAAAACTGGGTAATTTTTAATGAAGCGTAGTTTGGGCGAAATGATTTTAACACAATATATTTTGTTATCTTCACTATAACAATTGTGACGCATATCGGATTGATCTAACTGAGAAATCCCAGTAAGTCTTTTAAATGTATATAATAAAAAATCTTTATGAAAGCTTCACCAATTAATGTATTAAAATGAGTGTAGATATAGCAAACAAACAACGGAATTGCAAAATAATAAGAACTGTTGAATGAAAATGAAACATCATAAGTCACTATTTTGTGTTGTTTGTTTACATAGATTCTGAGGCCAAATGTACAAGTACAATGTACTTAATGCGTTTTGTCAGACATAAACAATGGCACTTTTATAGCCTTGATATCTGTATAAATGACAAGACAAAATAAACACCACGTGTGGCTTGAGTAAACGATATCAACAATAGTTTATAAGGATGATTGTAATCGTTTTCAGGTGGAAAAATAACAGTTTTGTCTACATTAAAGGTCCAGGTATATTAACACAACCCGCATTGTTTTCAAAGAAGAGGGACTGTTTATTTTCGAATAAAATAAGAAGTAAATAAGAGGGTATATTTTGCGCTAGACGCGCAGTAAAATCACTAGGATTTCAAGCACAATACGAAAATAATTTACGTATGTTTTCGAGTAAAGCTATGAGATTATACTCGATCGTTTTGCGTGCTTGAATAATGTTAGGAGGTAGTCCTAGGTCTGAGAGAAGTTTTGTTCTACAGCAAGCAAGCTATTATCACAAAACATTTTCTCATATAAAACAATTACATTTTAACAGCTTTGACTGGCTTGATTGTATAAGAAAAAGGCTACCTTAATAATAATATACTATGTCGTGGATTCAATTTCAACTATTATTTTGATTTTGTCACTATATTGAGTGGAGTACGGACTATTTCAAATGGCTGTTATAGCGCACTTTCCTGTGATCGTCCAATCCCAGTAGAAGGTTATATTCTTTTTCAGTAGTTGCATCTTTTTTTATATGAGACATGGACACATGTAAATAGTGATATTAAACTTTCAGGTTATATTTCACATGATTGTTACAGACAGTTCAAATGTCCTAATGCTAGGAACAGAAGTGGTAAAATTGCCTGTTTATTTCAAAGAATCGTTTGGAGACGGTATTACGATAGCAAAAACTCAGTTTGACACAATAGTATGGCTCAAGTTGGACTATAATTTCTTTTAAAGCCCTACCGATATGATGGATAACACGGGTTTATTGAAAATCACTAGTCACGTGACTATAGGTAATTTAATAAAATGTACATGACCGTTCATTCTATGTATCTCTTAACTAAAGATCAGCGACTACTATTTCGCAATATATAGCTATGCCACGTTTACGTTAAGATCGTAATCGAGCGGATGTTCGTAGTCTCCTGAACGAAAGTTTGCAGTGTCAGATTGCCGATCATCTAAGAGTGCACAAAAGCACTTTATTTAGATAATATCAGCATTTGCAAACTACCGGCACAATGACGACCGTCCTAGACCTAACCGTGGACGAGAAACGTCACGTCAGGATGAGGCGTTCATTCCCTCTCACACCTACTTAACAGGCTCCTGACACCTGGTGAAACTGCCAGACTCTTAGATGACAGAATAACAATGGACCCAATGAGCAGAAATTATCAAACAAGCTTGAACGCAAGCATAAGAGCTATACAACCAATAGACATACGTCAATGTAGAATGAACTGGTCACAGAATCATCGCCCTGTTATGTTTTCTATGAACAAATGGAGGAGGTTTATGTTTTCGGACGAGTCCCGATTCCTATTCCTCTCAAACAGAAGACACCATGTGTGTCGTCGTAGACACTTGTGAAGTAGAGCGGATGGATTTTGAGGTGTTACGTTGAATGCAAAAAGATATCGCGACACCATCCTTCAACTTGTCATATGGCGCCAATGAACCACGACGAATTGACAACATTCACATGCGTCATAAAACGGTCTCATAACTCAATGCATAGACGCATTCGTGCCGCAGTCGGTGCCAATGGCAGTCATATAGGTATTGACCCATATTTGTGAGTATTAATGCTGACGGCACATGTTTAAATTCGTCCCGTCGTCATGGCAGTCAACGTGTTTCTTCTGGAGAAATGTCAAGAAATGACAAATGTTTCAAATCATGGAAACGGTTTACATGTATGGCAAACTTAGCATACATTCTGAAAATTCGAGTTGCGTTTTAGTTTCTATGTGTGGTATATATTGACGGGGAGAAGATTCGCCCGCTCAGAGTTTTATAAATACGGATTGTTTTAACTTCGTGAAGCCGATCTAAATTATTTTCATTACCTTGGGTCTGTTTCATTTCGGGCAATCTTGATGGTCCTGTTGGAACAAAAAATGATTTCAGTATGTATGCCTGATTTTATATCATCTAAGATTATTATGTTTATATTCCTGATAGTTTCCTTTACAGGGACTCACTTAACAACAAATGTTAACAGCCAAGGTCTCAAGAAACACGACCTATGTAAACCTCGTGCTTACGTATTGCTAATGGTAGGTTAGGAAGGACTTTGACAGAGGATCACATAATTTCTTGTCTTTTCAGGAGGATATCTGTCGTTGAATATTGTTAACTTAAAAATTATTTTTCACGTGCATATCGGGTTTCTAATTGAACCTTTCAATAAATGAAGTAACAATTCAGCACCAAGTTTGAAATCACATTGTAATTTGAAATTTCCGGTACCTTTTATCATTTAACACAAGACATCGATGTTTCACCGAACCAGCCAATTATGAAGATAGTAAACGATTTTACTGAAATTAAACGAAGTGAAGCAGCCACCTATTCACTAAGCATTATGCTTACTTACTTGTAAAAACATGTTCAGTTTTTCAAGATTTTTCTGTTGTAAAAAATGCAGACTGTTTCAACTCTGAATTTGAAAATACAAATTCTCGAAATTACGATGGTTTGCATACCTTTAAGTTAAACATATTTCTATTTCAGAAAGGCACAACATAGAATATTATACATAAGTTATATACTGAAACGGAACAGTTAGACTCATACTATAGAGTTACTCATTATACTCTTTCTGACAGACTTGTCCGAAAGGGTATCGAACGGATTGGAAAATTTGATATTATTTATAAATCAATGTAGTCTCAGTTGAATTCATGTGTGATGTTTAAAAATGGATTAACTGAGTTCTTTAGATGTACATGTAGCAGTAGTATCTTTATTTAAGTCTCATCAGCGAAGTTACTTTATATGAGAAAATAAAATTCTAGAAACGGAATTTAAACTTATTCAACTATTGGGAAACCCTTATAACGACCTGTTTCGATCAAAATTGGCGCTAGCCCACAACGAATTTACTAAACGCCGCCCTCTGCAAAGGTCGAAGAATCAATTTACAGTATTATTCAGGAATATATTCAGAATTGATAAGTTTTATACAAACGGAGTTTATTGCCCCCTCATCTAGATGGACCTATGTCACTATTAATTGTATTAAACCACTTGGTAATAAACTCATCATATACAACATGATTAATATCGCGTGCGACTGAAGCCGGTAGTTGTAGTTCAAATTTTTCATACATGTGCAAATCATTATATCGAAGAATTGCTTAATATTAAAAATCCAGTTCTTACATATAAGATTTGATGTCTTTGTCACCCAGAGTGGTCGGGGTTCAGCCCCAACGTGTATCAGTGTTATACACTGGGCACGTTAAAGGACCATAGTACTCTACAGAAGAGTTCTGTGTATCCGCTTTCCTCTCTCCGTCCATTAGCCCTAGCTTGCAGAAAGTGACATAAATCAAACAAATCAAACAAACTGACATTCAGGTTACAGACGAAATAATGGAGATATATGAAAGTGTATTTGCTGATGAATGTGTCGCAGACACTGTTGTTAATTTACAGCGCCAAATAACTTATGTTTCTGAACTCTGCGAAGCTATATTCAATGAGATAAACTTTGACAAATCAATTTTAAGGTATTTCGTAAATGGATATGTTTAAGGTCATATGAAAAATGTTTTTATAATAAATCTTAAAGTAAGGAAGTTATACTAATATACAAATATCTTAGGACTTTTTTATCCCCGCAGATCATAATGTTTTGCTCTAGAACTAACCATTGTCTTCCCGAAGTCCCCTTTGGCGTAAGCCAGGGGTGTTGACGACGCCGTATGGGACCTCTGAGTTATAACGTTTTTCCTTTCTGAGTACAAAAATTACCATAAACCGCCTCACGTCAACAAATGAATATACTCCGGAAAATGTTATCTCCTCTAGCCAAAGTCATTTAATCCGCACCCACCCCTACGGCGCACTAACGGGTTTTACCATGGCTCAAATACACTCACACTAGAATTATAATCGGTCAATTTTCTGTTCCAAAGAAGTGACCTGCCGCAGATGATAATCGTCTGAAATGCCGCAGATTATATCAAAAAGCTACCAAACACCCTGAACATTATAAATCTCGCGATAATCCCCAATCGCAGCTACTCGGAGGAATCTCTTATGAAATGTTTGAAGAATCTTGTAAGCATTTAGAAC
This sequence comes from Nuttallia obscurata, assembly GCA_032358795.1. Taxonomy (NCBI): domain Eukaryota; kingdom Metazoa; phylum Mollusca; class Bivalvia; order Cardiida; family Psammobiidae; genus Nuttallia; species Nuttallia obscurata. The sequence continues at coordinate 11,239 of JAULCC010631104.1, read as the reverse complement.
CAAACCAACAGTTGGAATTAGCTGGTACCCTCTTGGAATTCCAAGATGTTTTTGCCCAAGATGAATTTTACCTCGGCAAATCTGATGCAATAAAGCATTTGTTTGTTTATTTGTTTATTAGGAATTTAACGTCGTTTTTACAGTATTTCATCCATATCGCGAGATCAAGCTCATTACAGGTAGAGGAAGGCCCCGGGTGAGCTTTGTACACTATTTCAGGCACAGAATGAACCTTGGTAGCCCGCCGGAAGGCTTCCTCACTTGAAAACTCCGAAGTGCCCTGGCCGGGATTCGACCTCACAGTGGTGAGTGGGTAATAGAGCATAAAATTGAGAATGTTCGACCAATTAGACAGCAAATGCGCAATTCACCGGTATGTTTTGTGGGTGCGACCAATTAGACAGCAAATGCGCAATTCACCGGTATGTTTTGTGTGTGAGAAGGAAGCACATTTATAACAAAATGCTCAAGGCTGTCAAACGGCCGGGCCTTAAGTGCATTAGAAAATGCTGCCCAGCATGGAGACGGAGTCGTTCATCATAAAGTGGGGAGAACTGTAGGCGTCCCTGGTTTCCCGTAACTGGAAATATGTGCTACATACGTTTGTATGTTCAACTAATCTGTTAAAAAGGGTTAATTCCTTTTCGGATTCGGTTCAGGGGATTTGATTTCAATTTTTTATATGTCTTCCCGATATAGTAAAAAATCTTCGGAACCGAATCCCAGACAGGATTAGTAAAGAGGATATTGAAAAGTGTACTCAAAGAATGACTTTTTTATGTTTGAGTGTAATGGTATTTTTATGTTTCGAACTCTAACAAGGAACTTAATATGATATATGAAAATGAAGTGTTTGCATGCAGTTATTTGAGTAATGGTTTGAGCTTTATTTGGTGTTTCCGTCCAAAGGTTCAGTTAATTTCACAACCTTTTGTTATGGTTATTTCAAACATGTTTGAAGCGAGAGTGTAAAACGTACCTCAGTCTTCATCAGGAACTCTTTTCAGAGAATATAATTGGTCTAAACTGATGATAGCCATTTCAGTATCTGTAAATTATAATATCATGTAAGATTTGATTAATTTACTTATGAACGGAGATATATTCTTCTTCTAACTGTTAATGAACAACATCTTAACTTTAACCGCACGCTGAGAGTAACGACGAAATACTACATGTAGGTACGGTATATGATTTTAGATTTATTCAAATTCCATAGAGTGAATATGATCTCCATGGCGGGGTCTATTTAACACTCCAATAAAACGTCTTTTTGAAGATGTATATCTATACAAACATATGTACACACACACTGACATACATATACAGTCAACACAGATATACTCAAACGCACATACACAGAGAGTAGTGAGTACCATCACTCAAGAAAGAGACACCACCTCCGACATTCCATCTGATAATGCATATACTATCTCCAAGACCCCTTCCATAAACCTTCCTCCCCCAGACATCTCCAAGACCCCAACCCCTCTCTACAAGTGTCTATTTTTAGACTCCTAGCCCTGACACCCTACTACCAGATCCCAAGACCTGTCTTCCAAGAACCCCCTTTCCCAACCAAAAGGTCTCCAAGAAATATCAAAAACCAGATAAGACAAGTAAAACATGGGTTACTTCCCTTGCTAGTTATGGCAAAAGTTTACCAAATTTGCTTTGATCAACTGACTTTTACCCTACTAGTTTATTCTGATGATGAAACTATCAAACAGTGTTTTGAGCATGGTTTCCAGGTAAAGTTTAAAGCTACGGTATCAGTATTTAAAAAAAGATTTTTCACTTTCAATACTGGATTCAAGAGGTTCTTATATTGTGATGACAAATATTCCATGATACGCATTTGAATATTTAAAAGCATCTAAAACCTCAACCCATTTATATAGATTACTGTGCTGACTAATTAGCTATACATTTCCCGCTGTCAACTTATCACTCCACTATTAGTAATGTGAATAACTTTCCCGTTTATTTGAAATACATTCTAATTTGGATAACTGTCAAATAAAAAAGGGAGAGATAAATAACGGTATCCACAATATCATAATTCAGGATCAGTTGTTGGTTAACATCTGCAATGAACACTACAGTACGGAATCATGATCGGGCCACTTAAGACATCGCTTGTCGACATGCGAAGTTGAAACACATGCGCATTATACATTTAAGACTTCGCTAGTCGAGACATACATACATGCCAAATTCAAACTTTTAAGATATCGTCTATGTTCACTTCGCGAAGGCAAAAGGGTGCTATTTATCGAGTGTCACACATGCTAAATTGAAAAACATGTGAAATATTAAGTTTAGACTTCGCTTGTCGGCATGCAAGTTGAAACACATATGAAATATTAGGTTTAGACTTCGCTTGTCGACATGAGAGGTTGAAACAGTTGCGAAATAGAATTTTATGACTTCGCTTGTCGGTAGTCGGACTGCTTCGGACATTTAGATCTCACTGTATAAGGTAAGTATGGTAATAATTTTTATATTTTGATCACTCTAACATGTTTTTACACATTTGTGTGTGAAGATAACGCCCGAAGCCGTCCGATTACCGACTAGCGAAGTCGTAAAGTTAATATTTCGCTTGCGTTTCAATTTCGCATGTCTGACACGCGAAGTCTTAACTGGCCCGGTGAGGATTCCGTACTACAGGGTGTTTAATGTATGGTCATTCCCCCACATCTGCTCTGAGATATGAGTCTACATTCTATATAGATGAATCAGAGCACTACAATAAAGGGCGAATTTCCATCTTACATTTAGACTTAGACTACTGCTGCTAATGGTTTTCTTATACCCACACATATTGCAAGAGTATACCCATAAGCACAAACAACCGTTATCTTTTATAGAGACTAATTGTGAGGAACTAAACTATCACAACTGTTGAAAGCAATTGGAGTTATTACTCAAAATATTCTATAAACTTTTAAAGATTCCATATGTCCTTCTACATATATATATATATTATGCCAAACGATACTTACAAACAAGTGAACAGCTAAAACAATAAACCTATTTGTGCATTTGTGAGATGCAATTTTAGGGCCATATATATTACTTACTTGATTTCTCCATTCTTTGGGTATTTGAAAGCCCTATATAGCTGGCCTAGCCTCTACGTATTGAAAGTTGTATTTAGTAAAGTGGAATCAAGTCAGAGACATTTAGTGTACCCATATAGTCAATTGATTTTTATATTTATATCTCAGTAGCCCAGAATTGCTAACAGTGTAGAGTGAGCTGAAATTGCTACTATAAGGATAGTATGATCATAGTTTGTATTGTTTTCATGTAAAAACATTTCGTCTCATGAATATCTCTTGAAAAGATAAAACCCATATGGAAAGACAGAAGAGCTTGCAACTCAGGATTATTCCGATTAAGTACGCGTCACACAAGGCTTTGTAAACAAATATACTTAAGTTTTTAACTGTCTTTTTGTTTTCTGACTGCATAAGTTGAGTTAGTTTCAGTACATTTGGCCTACACCAGTAATACTTTGAAATGTAAGTTTTTCTCAGGTTTTGATATAAATCACATTCAAATAAAAAATGAAATTCATCATCCAATTTTCTGCATATTTGACATTTCTTTCAAGTACATCTTCCTGTTTCAATGGCAAGAATGTGAGATGGCAATCTAAGTTTTGAAACAGCGACCCGGAAATTTTTAACAGTTAAGATATTAAGGCATGATTTAAAACCAAAATCTGCGAATAATATATAAAATCTTGCTTTAGGAGAAACTTCTTTTCGTGAATTCCAACCTTGAATAAAGCAATCTCTCAATCTCTGTTTAAAAACTATTAAAAATGTATCAAAGTTATTTAAAAACTTTTAAAAATGTATCAATATTGCCCACCCCTTGATTTACCCAAACATGAAAAAAGCCACTCCGTGCAAGAAGCGATGTCCAATTTACCCAATTTGGATGAGTTTCAATGTCCTTTAAGAGTTGCTGATACACTTGTTTTATATATTTAGTTTCGCTACTAGTAATAATTTTAAACCAATATTTTATAATACGGAAATATCTATTTGTTTGTAATGACAACCGTCCAAGTTCTCCATAAATTAGGTCTGTCTGTGTACTTTGTTTTACACTGAGTATTCTTTTACAGAATTGTAAATGGACTTTCTCGACATGGTCAGCTTTACAAAATCCCCAAATTTCAGACTTATAATTTAGAATTGGTAAAATGAGTTTATCAAACAGCTCTAGGTAGTGCTTGGTGATAGGTTTTTAAACTTTTCTAAATACTGATTAAGTTTGAAAAGAGCCTTCTGTGCCTGTCCTCCTTATGTTTTTTATGCTTCAGAGAAGGACCTTACTTCAATCCTGACCAAATTGAACTTCTATGTCACATTGTGGACATATCAGAATTTATACCAATGTGTGTTATATGCTTTGGTTTTGCTTATAGTTAAGTTCATTACATATAGAAAGCATTAAGCAGTTACTGATATATTGACCCTTAATGTTTAAATAGCAATTTCTATAGCATGACATGGCCATTATTTGTATTAACTGCAGGAACGAGTTTTCTAACTTAATTATTTACTTATGTGTGATGAGGGCTTGTAGAAAGTCACAGTAAAATGCATCAAGCATGCAATTACATAGATAAGGACTCTTAAATCAAATTGAATGTAGAACCTGCAAGTCTAAAGAACCTGAAGTTCTAAGTCAAACCAAAATTAGTGACACTTGTATTCACCCTCTTACTTTTTGACTGACTTGAGAGACTTTCAGGTTTCTACATTCATTTTGATTTAAGAGTCCATAACTATGTAACTCTTTCATATTGCTTTGAAAATTTAATCACTTAATCACTATGTTTTTTCTTGTAAAGCAATTTAACTTGTTCTGGTCTGCATGTGGAAGTTTTATTGGCCTTTATGGGACTAACTTAGAAATTGTTTATGTTTTGGTTACATTTACACTTTTTTCTTTAGTGGTCTAAGTTATTGATTTATTTTTTTCTTTCATGGATAAATTCAGTTTTGTTTGAAAACTGAACTTCAAGGCCCAACTTTCAAATTCATTTCTTAGTCTCTTGGATCTTTTGTGTACATTGGTTATAATTATGCATTATCATTTTGACGTGGTACAAGCACAAAAACAATTCCTTTTCATGTGAGTAAAGAACATTTCCTAAGTCGCCTGCATAAGATGGCAGACATATAGGGTCATGTATCTGGCGGCGTCTAAATAACGATTGACTCATTTGATGTCATGAAAATAGATCAAAACTTGAGAACACGATATTGAAAAGACGATAGGTGACATAATGCAAATTAAAATCTACTGACAGAAATGCCGAAGTGAAAACTATACTTCTTAATTGTTGAAATCGCGTACCTACACTTACATAAAGTTAAGTAATTAAAAAATCTAAAATACATGTATAACACAGCATCTGCATTGAACATCCACATTAAAACATAAACGTGAAATTAAGATTCAGTTTATTCTGTCAATATTCTTGAGCTACTAAATTATGTCTGAGTTATGAGCCTTTTATGACTTAGTTTTTCGCAATTTATTGGTTTCCGCTCTATAACCTCTGACGGGATGCATCGACTCCCTTCAGAATTGGCTTAAGAGTTTATCATCATAAAATGCAGGTCAAGTTCGATATGGGGTATGCTCCATTAAAATATTTTTATAACTTGGTTATGTTTGTAATTGTTACTACAAGAAGACAGATGTAATTTGATTAGTTTTCCCTTCCCATGAAATAGTTTGTGCTTCAAACAGGCGACACCATCGATTCTCTGAATTCTAGTTAAACTTATATAACACTTTATTCTTAAATTTAGTCATCTGTTCTCCATATTTTTCAAAGTTATTTGTTTTAAGTTTTTACACTTAATTACTATAATCAGATTATAATGGTATCAAATCTTTCATGTGGTTTGCTTAGTTATTAACTTTGATGGACTTTGATATCAAATGCAATGGAAGATATTTATAATCAAGTGTTCCTTTTATATCTACGACACAAACTATTTTTCCATTTAATGTTTATTTAATGATTATATCTTGCTACAAAATCTTGTTCAACATATTGAAAACTCATCTGGACAGAATACTCTTAATTTTTCCTTGATGAAATCCCATGGTAAATGTTGTAAAATAAAATAACAAATATTAATTTCTTAAAAATTAATCTGCTTAATTCTGGCTTAATTAACTGGGTAGTAGAAAGCAGTTTTGAGAGGCACAAACTCGTTATTAATAGATGACCAGTATATGTTAGAGCCAATAGATAATCATGGATTATACGCGCTTGGTAAAGTGAAGTCACGTAACTGAAAAAAAAACTATAAAAACCGAGTTTCTAGCCAACCACTTTCTTTACGATAAAAATTAAACAGAAGTCTACTGAACTCTGAAAACGTCAGCAGAAGGGATATTTGGTGATAGAATACGGGAGAAGGACCAATTTGACTTAGAAAAAGGTGATATAACGTATTCAGTCATTGAAAACGTACATAAAAGATCAGTTGTCGATTGAAAGAAATGTTTTATGCAAATATGTTAGTCTACGTGAAGCAACGTGGCAGGTCTGTCAATGTCAAGAAAAAAATATGGAATGTGCGAACTGGTGCTTACGACACGCAATTCATTTAGCTTGGGTCAATCCTATCCATATACACCATGCTTTAAATAAAGTTTAACTTTTTCCATCGACTACGGTTCGCTCTGTGTGTAAGCTAGCCGGTGAAGTGGTAACTTTCACATGGTGCGGTAAAAACATTGACGGGTAATTATGCCGAGAGGGTTGCTTTATAAAGCCTTATAAAGTACATTATTGACGAAAAAGACATATCTTTACTGCATAAATATAACAAAGTGTAGCATAGCGGTATGAAATGCGGGAATACTTAACAGTAACTGAATGACATTAGAAGAGTTAAGAATGGGTATACTGGAGGCACGGTACTCGCGGTACTTAACACTTAAGTCATATTCACATATCTACCTTAATTACATTTTAGAAATGTTTCATGCTAGGCATTCTTCAATCACAATAAGATTTCCCTATTATATTTTATACAATGTCACACATTAAGCATCAATTTGATGCCGATGCCCCGTCGACGCCATATTTAAATTGAATGTAACCTTAGTTCGCGGTACGCGGACCAATTAAAACACCATGAAAATTACAAGTTTGTTTGAATGAGGCTGTGTAAAACTTGTTAATACTTGAAAAAGTGTTTGCAGATGATTAAGATATGTCAACTGATAAAAAAATAGTTGTAAAACATTTTGTGTGTGTGTGTGAGTGGTATGGTATTGTATATCGTAGTTTGTGTGGAGTTACGATGTAATAGTTTTTTTCCGATTTATAAAGAAATTTACACAAACTCTGAATATGTCGTCGACAATTCACTGCAAATTTACATGGGACAGATGTTTTTTTCCGCCATGACCTTATCTGCCAATCTTTTATCTCAAACAATTTGTCCAATAGAAACAGTTAAATATACTTAGTCAGAAGGTGATTTAGTATCTTTAATAAATAGTATAACAAAATGAGTTGTTATTTGCTTACAACTGAGTCCTAGAATAATTCAAATCTCATATAAAAACTGTTCATACACTAAATGGTTTATGCCCTTTCTTTATAAAACTTGGTTGACATGTATTTTCTTGATTAAAATCTTGTTAGTATTTATATGTTCTTCCTTATGGCAGTAATCTCTAATTTCTGTAAAGCACTGTTATTTTTGGTGTAAATTATATGTAACTTTTATCTTAATTCATAAGATAGTTTAGTGTCTGATTACTTATTTACCGTAAAATATTTTACGTTGTTATGGTACTTTATTCACTTTTGGATTATTTGTTTGCAGACAGACAGACAGACTATATATTTTTTTAATTCTCACTTCAATACATGTTACATACAAACATACATACAATAAAAACAAAACAACAGTAAAATACATGTACAGAACCACTCATTGTTGAGTTATGAGAGACAAGATAAATTTGGAAAAAAACCCAGCTAAGAACATGTTGAAAAGTAAAACATATAAGTTAAGACCACAGTTGTAAAATACTTTGTACAAACATCTTAATATGCGTAAAAAGGTGTCGTTTGTATAAAACGTCACGCCGTTTGCTAAGAATATCATGACAGGTTTTGACACTGTTTTTAACAATTTCAGCGTCTGATAAAATACAACTTAACTTTTCGCTATCATTTAGTAAGAGAAACGTGTTTTTGATACCTATAATTTTGCTAAAAAGTGTTTCTCTTTCGCAATTATACATAGGGCATAACATAAATACATGCATTTCGTCTTCAATTTCATCATAGTAGTTCAAACAGGTCCTTTCCTGAAAGGATATGCCTCGGAAACGCCCCGTTTCAACTTTTAAAGAAGCTACCCCACAACGGAACTTAGCTAAGGTACTTCTATGAGACTTCTTCATGTGAACTTTTATATAATGTTCTGGTTCAAACACACGTTTAAATTGTTTATAAGTCCTTAGTTTGTTGCCATTGTTTTTGTTTCGACCAGTATCTGAATTTACAGTAAATTTCCATTTTTCTTTGTATTCGTCGAATATATTATTAACTCATGAGTTTATTAGCAGTTTTCTTTCATTTAATGAAAAACAAGAACTTTTATCTAGTGAGTGACCCAGAACTTTTAATACCTTTGTGTAAACCCTCAAACACCAATTCTTTGTACCATACATTTTTGTGTGGGCCCATTTAAAAGTTCACTTATTCAGTCTATCTTCGTTCATGTTGTTTAGCCGGAACTATGGGACAAAACGGCCTTCCACTGCCAGGCAACAGGTGGGACCCAACCCATTTCACAGTTTTCCGCCGCATTGGGCGTATATCGTCAAACACCTAAAAAGAACGACATGCACGGTTATGCACGGCGTTGATGCGGGCAAACTCTTGAGTACCCCAAATAGGAGACCTATAGTCAATAATTGGCCACACCATTGTGTCATATTAAATCTCATATGCACAATGCATATTGTGAAGACTTCGTACGTCACACCTCCTACCGTTTTCACTTTTGATATGACTAGACCTTGTGCACGAGTTGCTGACTGGGCAACGTACTTAGCAGTCACGTTATAATTAAGTGTCTCATTTAAAACTAAAACCAAATAGTGATATTCAGACACACATTCAATATCTTTGGTGCCACATTTAAAGTTATATTGCGCATGTAGCATCTATTGTGGTCTGTAGTGCATTACTTTAGTTTTATTCAACTTTATGGTCATTTTGTTTCTATCGCACCATTGAGATAGGATGTCCAGTAGAGTTTGCAAGTCATGTTCATTTTCACACATGAGTAATAAATCATCGGCATAAAGAAGATGGTTTACAAGTCGCTCATCGAGCTTAACACAAAGTCCTGTTCGCTGCAAAGTTACACTCAAATCATTGATATATGGGTTGAACAGGGAAGTCGATAATAAACAGCCTTGCTTCAACCCTGCTGAAACATCGAACCAATCAGTTCTATTGCCGAACATTTAACACTTTCATACATTGATCTAATCGCTGTCAACATTGTCCCTTTAATTTTGTGTTTGATAATTTTTCCCACAGCAAAGCTCTATCTATACGATCGTACGCCTTAGAAAATAAACATACGCAACGAATGTAGATTTTCTAAGTCGTTTTCTCGATTCGACAATATTAGTCAGCGTTAACAACTGATCTAAAGTAATGCGGTCTCTACGAAAACCATTCTGTGTATCCGTAATCTTATCATTATTTTCTGTCCACTTTATCAGTCTATCGATAAGCACAGCACAATAAGCCTTGTAAACCGCGGACGTGACAGCAATACCTCTATAAATTTCTGGATTTCTCATCTCAGCATTAGAGTCTTTCAGAACGGCCGTAAGTGTAGCTATATTCCAATCGGAAGGCACCCTGCCAGTCTCAAAACATACACAGAACAATCTATGCAGAAAGTTTACGCAAGGTTTTAACGTTAAAACCTCTGCGGGAATACCATCAAAGCCACACGCTTTGTTTTTATTTAGCGAACTTACAGCCTTATCAACTTCTAGAATGCTGATACCTTGCTTTAATATGCTACTCTTTTGGCAATCATGTACACTATTTTGGTCAGTACTTGTCAATAAACTTTCGTTTTCATTTTGCTCACTTTTAAACAGTTGCTCAAAATGGGATCTCCATTTGGACAGAATCGTTTCTAACGATGAAGTCAAATGCCCGTTTTCGTCGAAACCTCCATCGGAATTGTCTTTGACCTTACATTTCCTAACATAATTTTACCGATACTTTTCCAGAAATCACCTGGCGTTGTTTTATTATTACATGAATTTAAGAGACTCTTGTGTTTCATATCAGAATTTCCGTTTATGTCGCCGAATACACCTGTCGAAGTGTTTGCGCTTCGTAAGGACGTCTTTCCTTAAGGTTTTCTTACGATGTGTTATTTTACACTTTAACCACATTTTTTCACTACGGCACACATCGTTCCACATATCGTTCATCTCATCCGACCACCAAGGTTTTCGCGTTCGCTTTTTCTTATTTACAGGGCCGCTCACCCAATCATCCGTTCGCACTATAGGTATGCATTAACACTCTATGATAAACTGTAATAAGTCAAAGGCGAGTCTATGGTATTTACAGAAATTTGTGACGTTTCACAATTTGGATACTTTGAAAACAAAGGATATAAACTAAAACGTCAAAATTACAAACAAAATCACTCTCTATATCCACATCCAGTTTTACACACATAAAGATCCAACATTTACACAACAAACCGTATCACTTATTTTCCAAATAACTTCCCAAATGCACATTGATTTTGAGACTTTGTCAGAGCTCATATCCTATCAGTACACTTTCGCGCTCAGGTACATGTAATTGGATAACCTATGGTATGCCAGGGAAAAAAACAATAAGCACAAACACTATATACAAAGAAAATAACTAAAAAAATATTGAAATCTCTTCAATGCATCAGTAGTTATGTTCCTGAAAAGAAAAAAGACTAAGACGAATACTCCACAACAATCACAGTTAGAATTACATCTTTATCAACGAAGCACTTCCTATCTCCGTTTAACCATAATGGATATCAAGTGATTAACTTTAATGCATAGGAGTTATGCACTGGACTTCAAAAATGAAAACAAGAGCGCTGGACTTTAGGGGGGGGGGGGGGGGGGGCCATTA
>JAULCC010630993.1:6912-17129 GCA_032358795.1 Nuttallia obscurata | reverse complement strand
TTCCGTCGTTGTAGAAGGTATTAATAAATGATTTAGGAAAAGTAAAAAAATAGAATGTAAAGTCTGTTTGCATTTCTTTTTTTTTTTATAATAAACTCCAACGTGGGAATTGAAAAAAGTTGAGATTTTCAGTGTAAAATGTTTTTCTTTAATTATGTATATCCTTTGAGATTTTTTATCACCAAAACAAATTTTTAAAATAATACTGTAGAAACTTTCACACTAGTGCACCAAATTGATTTTTTAAATTGTTGATCCGATAAGGGATTTGCATGGAGCTTTTAGCAAAGCTTTGATTCTGGATTCTTTTGCTGTATCAATAAAAAAAATCGACCTTTTGCTTGTCAATTTTACCATTCGGGCATTACTTTGTGTCCCCTTGTTTAAATATATGTCGTATGTATAGATATATGTTGTACTGGTTTACCTGTTACATGAATATTAAAATACGAGTTTTTACACAGTTGTAGCTCCTGATTGTATACCAAACACCCAACATTTATCAACCTGTTACCTTATACTATACATATATAATTCCTATGTCTTTGTCACATTTTGATCTGAAAATCTACTTTAGTTCTGCTCGACATATGACAACCCCATTTCATAAGATGTTTTTTTTTTAAAACAGATGAAGCCTATTGAATTTGGGTCCAGTTCGATGTTCCATTTTCTGCAATAATGTCCCTTTATGGACTTATTATTAAATTTATGTTGTTTTCCAAAAAATAACTTTACCTCTGCTTGAGATATGACAACAAAATTTCGTAACTAGGTTTTTACTTAAACAGGGAAGAAGCCTATCTTATTAAGGTCTGGTTATGATGATCTTTCCTGTACTTAAGCCTACATTTAAGGACATCATTCATAAAAACTGCCATTTCTTGTAGACAACTTTACTTATACACGACATATTCTTACCCACTTTCATAGTTAGCTTTCCTATCATTAAGTGTACAATGAAGGACATATTTTGTTGCACCATGATGCTCGTTATATCTAGTAATAAAAATCTATTAAGTCACGTTATAATTTATTTTATATAATATAAATAAATATATATAACATTTTAAGTGTTACAGAAGAATGTAGCATGGACAGTCATCAGAAATTTAAAAGAATTATTAAAAAGAGCTGTCGGAGGACAGCAGAATTAGCTTTGGGTGTCAGTTACAGAATTTTACCCAGTTTCAGTGTATAATCTTAGTCAACAAAGGGCAATAATTCATACAAAAGCCTTGACAGAGTTTTGAACTTTTGTCAACTGATGGAGGTTATGATGGTGAACAAGTATTGTCAGTTTCAAAACAATATCTATTATGTTCTGACGAAAATATGTATGAAAAATATAACCAAAATTCTACGTTGAAAACGGGCCTTAATTATTACAAAAACCATGACAGAGTTAAGCATTCTTGTCTAGTGATGGAAGTAATGATGGTGATCAAGTATTGTAAGTTTCAAATCAATATCTCTTATGGTTCTGAAAACACAAGAGGACCATGATGGTCCTGTAATCGCTCACCTGAAATCTGCACATACAAATTAAAGAACCCTATACAGGTTCATCATTTGAGGCATGTCTTGAAGGAATTTGATAAAGGGTCACCTAAAGTGCATTTCTGTGACATTGTTTTGAAATCGGGCTTGCTATGACTGTGGAGACCATTTTCAATGTCTTCAATATAGACATAGTGAAAAGTAGCCCTATCCCACTAGCCTCCATGTTTTTTGCTAATCATCAAGTCTTGAAGGAATTTGGTAAAGGTCCATCTAAGGATCATTTCTGTGAAATAAGATTCAAATTGGGCTGGCAGTTTCTGAGAAGAAGATTCAAAAGTTTTTCCATATGGTCTTATAGCCAAAAAAGCCCCGCCCCTGGCGGCAAAGGAATTTGATAAATGTTCATATAAGGATCATTTCTGTGAAATAAGACTGAAATCAGCCAAGCCGTTTCTGAGGAGATTTAAAAAGTTTTCCATATAGTCTTATAGTGAAAATATACCCTTCCCCCTGGCCGTCATGTTTTTTTGCTTATCAAAAAGACTTGAAGGAATTTGATAAAGGTCCATATAAGGATCATTTCTGTGAAATAAGATTGAAATTGGCCTAGCGGTTTCTTAGAAGAAGATTTTCAAAGATTTTCATTTCGGTTGCCATGGCAATCAGAGTTCTGCATGGAACTAAATGTTTTGAAGGAATTTGAAAAAGGACCAACTAAGGAACATTCAAGGGAAGTTTTGTTAAAATTAGCCAAGCAGTTTCAGAGGAGATGTTTGTGCTCGGGTGAGCTAAAAAGTGAACTGGAGTTATGTACTCTTGTATGTTGATGGAGGTAAAGATGGTGAACAAATATTGTTAGTTTCAAAGCAATATCTCTTATGGTTTAAAAAACAATGAACTTGTACAAAAAAATTAATCAAAATTATAAGTTTAAATAAGGGCCATAATTATTATAAAAACCATGACAGAGTTATGTACTCTTGTCTGTTGATGGAGGTAATGATGATGAACAAGTATTGAAAGTTTCAAAGCAATATCTCTTATGGTTCTGAAAAAAAGTGAACTGGTACGAAAAACTTTACCAAGGTTGACACAGATGCTGAGGCGAGTAGGATAGCTAGCCTTTTTCTTAAAAAGTCGAGCTAAGAACAAAGGATGCCAGTGATTATCATTGATCAAGGTCAAGTTTAACCTGTAATTCTTTAACTCTTTTGGCGCCAAATTCGCAAACTCTTGTCGAGGTCAGACTTAATGAAAGGAAGTGAAAACCATGTAGAAACTGCTTATATTTAGTCTATCATAAATTTATAACAGTTCAAAAAGTTTTACATTTTGCCTATGGCAGTGAAAGGGTAAATCGGTAATGCCTGTATATCTGGGAAAAGTGACCATACAGTGGCAATGATAAAGTTGTCTAGGACAAAGTCTTGACTGATGAAACAAGCTGCAAGGAGAAGGCTCAAATATTTCAAACATTTTCATTCAGGTCATGGTCCCAGGTATATTACTAATACTAACCAAGGGTCAGTTTTATAATTCACGATACAAAATATGTGGCATGTGCAGGTAGGTCATCTTTCGATGGGGCTATTCCAACATCAACCCAAGTTTGAAACTTTTAAAATGTATAATTTTCATCATAGACTATTATATATTACTCTTGTCCCTATGGTCTTAGAAATAATTAAATTGCCAAAGGCTAAAGTGAAATTGCCTGATGAACGATATAGTGATATCTTCATGTCTGGTATGATGGACAAGTGAATTTGTACATACAGTTAATAGGTCATTTCTGTTGTTCTCTTGTACTGAGAATTAAAAGTTAAATACAGATATCTTCACATAGGAAGTAAAAAGAATTTAGGGAAAGTTAGTTTTCATTGCCAACACTTCTGTCAGTCTGGGCATTTGCTTGTGGAGAAAATAGTGACGATAGGGAAAAAATTGCAGAATCTGATTAAATACCTCCCATATCAATAATCTGATTATTGTCTACATTATTTTAAGTCAGTATGATATTTTGTATTTCAAAAGGTCTGAAATAAACAATACCCACCAAGGTCATTCTCATGTCAAAGTGGCACAAGGGTAGGGATAGGGACAGATGGACACAAATCATTGAGACACAGTTATGTCTGGCTATTCAAGATAGGTGTGAAGTAAAGACAAAACAAGTTTTGTTTCAAAATGGTCTCATATTTATTTCTTCATCTGTTGTGTCTACATGACATTGTGATACACATTACATACAGACAAAAATACTTTCAACTAAACACAACTTTCTACACATATGAGAACCTAAATGACATGTAATCCAGAGAGAACACAGTGTGATAAATTCAGGTATCTGGTCACCATACTTGACCTTACAGAGAGGTCGCAGCCTGGTCAACCAAGGTCAGCTCATTAGAGACATAGGGACTTTTAAAACTTTACATGCAGATGCAAAGATGTATTTAACTTTCAGAATTATGGAATACTAACAAATGTGGGAAATCAGATTACTCTGCTAAATTATATTTTAAATTATTCTTAAATTTATGTTTAGCAGCACATAGAAAAAAAAATTTTGCCTTAGTTGCAGCACCTTATTAATGCATCCAGACCACTTTTATCACACTCATACAAAATAAACATCAAAGACATTCATACAGTTGTATGTCTACTAACAAGTTCCACTCAATAAGAAATAATTAGTTATTAAAAATTAAGAATTAATTAGTTTAGAAAACTGACAACAATCAGAATCTATATCAGCCCACATCATGTGTGATAAAGTACACAAAGGAAAATAGTACACAGCCATTGTATGTGGGTACATTCCCAGTATGATGCAGTACACAGAGGAAGGTACACAGCCACTGTAGGTGGGCACATTCCCAGTATGATGCAGTACACAGAGGAAGGTACACAACCACTGTAGGTGGGTACATTCCCAGTATGATGCAGTACACAGAGAAAGGTACACAGCCACTATAGGTGGGCACATTCCCAGTATGATGCAGTACACAGAGGAAGGTACACAACCACTGTAGGTGGGCACATTCCCAGTATGATGCAGTACACAGGGGAGATACACAACCACTGTAGGTGGGCACATTCCCAGTATGATGTACACAGAGGGAGGCACACAACCACTGTTGGTGGGCACATTCCCAGTATGATGCAGTACACAGAGGGAGGCACACAACCACTGTAGGTGGGCACATTCCCAGTATGATGCAGTACACAGAGGGAGGCACACAACCACTGTTGGTGGGCACATTCCCAGTATGATGCAGTACACACAGAGAGACACACAACCACTGTAGAAAAGCACACTGAAGTACACAGCTAATGTGATACTGTACACAACCAGTGTGATTTAGTGAAAAATGTTTTGATATTGTAAATGAAGAAGCCTCCATGACACATTAGGAAGTGACTGGTCAGCGGGTTTACATCAATCACTTTATAAACATATCAAAATAAATACCAAATTTTAATGGCAAGTCTGAACACAATAGTTTATTGTCTAAATGCAAAAACAAACCTTCCAAAATACAATGGAATATGCCATCAAAACAATAGAGTAATTAATCTGGATATTCAAAAACACACACATACACACACACACAAAAAACAACTTCAATTATATGTCAAAAATAGTTGCAATTTTTCTATTTTTCCTGTTTACACTATATATACCTGAATTATAACACTGTGCCCAATAGTAAACAAATCATAACCTTATTATTAGATGACTGAGACCACCTGAACATCGGCAAAATGAATATATATTTATATATATATAAAATGACCCTTGTAATGTATTGCCATACGTGTTTGATTGTGTTTTAAAAATGCTGGACA
The DNA here is from genome assembly GCA_032358795.1 of Nuttallia obscurata. NCBI lineage: Eukaryota > Metazoa > Mollusca > Bivalvia > Cardiida > Psammobiidae > Nuttallia > Nuttallia obscurata. The sequence goes on along the minus strand of JAULCC010630993.1, from coordinate 11,774 downwards.
TATCACCAACCAATGTTAACCGTTTTCTAAGCAATATACAACCTGTTCATGAGAATGAGACGTAGGTGGTGATGGCATGTCTGGGAGAGTGTGAACACATGGTCCGGTAATGTGTATTTATAGCGGTCCAGTAGTGTGTATTTATACTGTTTAATGAAAATGAAGAAACTTTTGATTAATGAGATGAGTTTGCAGTGTGTTAAAGAAAACTGAGAGAACTGTTGCAATTATTGAGAAAACAACCAGTTTATATTTAAATTCTGTATCAACAATAGCAAATGAACGATTTAACAGGTGTAAATTCTGTATCTGATTTTTAATGTATAAACAAGTCATTGGGATGAGTATACCTCACCACTGTGAGGCTGAAAAACAACATGTACATGATATCTGCATAACGAGGAACATTGGCTAGAGAGATGACAAAAAGTCGACACAATAAACTCATGTCATGAAAAAACATTAACATTTGAATGAGATTTAGGTTGCCAGTAACTATGACAACACATTTCAACAATTAAAAATATGATACTAGAAATTTACAAAGCCTACTCCACAGATCCATAATAAAAATGTACATACGAGATTATAAATGTAAAACATTCTTGAACATATTTACTCCCATGGAGCAAACAACATACTCAGGATGTAGAAGTAGCCATAGCAACTGTTTTCAGACTCATTTCATATATGTCACATATCACTGCATTGGAAAAACAAACATTTCCTGAGTTCAAAATTGTTTTTCCAATAAATCAATGGCAGCTGTGCTTTCGCAAACTGTCTGTATTACTGCAAAACAAGGTCAGACTTCTAACTATGTAGGTCAAGGTCAGAATTGTAATTATATGGGTCAAGGTCAGTCTTACCAACATAATTATAAGTTCTGAATTTCTGGCAAGTGCAAAATTTTTGCTTCCAAGAAATTTTCATTTTATATAATTCTTCCAGTATTTCTTCATTAATAATTATTGACCATCTTTCTAAAAATCAAGTTTACTCCGACTAAAATTCTAAAATCAATAAATGTAGCTGATGAAGAAAAAACAACAACATGTAAGTTCTTCATCCCAAGTATGTTGCCTGGGCCGAGGCTTACTGCCTCACAGAATGTATGAAAAGTACAGATAGCTCGATGCAAACCAGGAATAAACCAGTAACCATGGTAACCCCTGTCTTGCAATCAAACCCAGATTTATCCTAGCTGGAGAAGTCATATTTATGTTAATAGACATACTATTTACAGTTTTATAACATAAATACTGCAAGAGCTCAGGCTGGAAAATAAATAACAATGAGAAGTTGAGTATACTGTATGTGGTTACTCTGCCAACTATTATCCAATTATTGTTTCAGTTGAGACTCTCTATACAAATACATCAATTTGCCATTACAATTAGGGCTGTTTATAGCCTAAATTAAAATGTACCTTATTGAAAAATGTTACTGCTTCATATACTCAAGTACTCTAGAGTAGAAAACTTCTTAATTTTTTAGAAATTTTGTGAAAACTTCAAATAACCTTCTTCAAAAAATTTCCATAACTGTATTGTTAAGTATTCACAACTTCTAGATCAAGCCCATCTGAGTCTTAAAATCTCCTTCCCTTGCAAAAATAATAAACTCTAAAACTTTTCAAGGTGGGATCAGGTTGGATACTATGGTTCGAGGTTCAAAGCCGACAACACCGTGTACTCAACTTCCCATCAGACAGGTCTAAGGAAATTCTTGCAGCTTACACCCGGTCGTACAATATTATCATGAACATTCACACGACTAATGCAAAAATAACCTGTGTTTAACATCCAGTAATAAACTTTGGATTTCAGAATGAAACTAACCATCAGAGCTTATTTCTAAATAATATTAATTATCTATTCAAAACATAGTCTATTTTATCCTCGGTCACAAAAATATAAAACTATTACTATTTTACAGGGCTTTCATTAAGTGGGATTTTATCCCAAAAATGTCAGAATTTTGAAAGTCAAGACTTAAACAAATCTCTGAAGTTATGAAATGCTCTTGAAGAATTCTTCTCCATATTCTATAAAAAGAAATCCTGATATGATAAAAGTTCCTAAAAATCTTTCTTAATGAAAACACATCCGATCCCTGTTATAGATTTTTGTTTAGAAACTGAAACAAAAGTTCCATTTTTAAATCCATCCTCTAATGATCAGATCCATTATATTTTATACTGGCAGTCTAAATATATTAATGACTCAATATTCATTTAATTAAACAATCAATAGATGTATAAAAAGAAACATTTCTTAGCAACTAGTATCATGAAAACACAAAACTTTTGATATTCTTACTCAGTGAGATTGTTATACCTACAACAGTAGTAGTAAAGTTTGCAAATCAGAAGTTTTACTACCCAAGACAAACACAGTCCCAACTATGAAATCTTATAGCTCCCTTCTTAAAGAGATATTCCCTCAAGTAAAAAAAAAAAAAATTGAAAATATTTTTCAATTTATTCAATTCATAAAGCCCTTAATTTAATTCAATTAAATTTTCAGAAATTTTAACACATCCATTCTAACCCTTTAATCATGCATGACAATGTCTTCTACTATAATATAATTTCTTAAATATTCATTAATTATTATAGTAAACTGTTGTATAAAACTTGACTGAATAGCGGGGAGTGAAAACAATGGTTCAGTTGTTATCAGTCCTACATAGTTATACCTCAGCTGTAGAAGTTTGTAGAACTTTGCTTAGGGCTGTAAAAGAGGTTACGGCCTTCAGCTTAGCCAAAAGCTGTAGTATAGTGCACATGTCAGTGCTCTATATCCCTTATGACTTGCTCTTTGGCTGGCTGGCCAGAACTTCCAATTAATGATTCATGCATTTAGGAGCATCTTATTCCCTATTCTCTTGAAATGACATTGTCTTGAATAATCTTCAAACCATTTTCTTTTTGTGTAAAGTTTTGTCCACATAGAAAATCTTTTTCACATGCAAAAATACCTTTATTTGTAAGTATCCCTTTAATTTGGAAAACAAAAATACTATTGATAGACCTCAGGCTGTTGTGTGTGTACAAACTCTTGAGATGCATCTTTTCTACTGTACTGTTTTTCATGGAATGTACCCAGATCTTTGATAAATTATTTACTAAACAAATGAGCTAAGATTATTAATTTACTAAACGAATGAGCTAAATCTCTTGGCAACAAACTGTTATCTGTTACAATTGAAATAAAACATCTTACACTTTTCATATATTGTTTCATACCAATCAATTGTGGCAAAAACACAGATGAGTGTCAAAAAGTGATATCACCGAGACTGACTGCAACCTATTTTTAGCCCTATCAATGGCAGCCAATGAGAAAAGCATCTTGTCTAAAGAAAAGTATTTCCCCAGACTGCAGACAGAGATCCTATATATAATCCTAGTGTCATATAATAATCCCCCTCTACTTACTAATGCCTTATTACTGCTTAAGAAGAAGACAACAATGTCCTTGAATTAGAAAACAGATTTTGTTTTACTTTTAATGCTCTTTGAATTTCAATAGTTTTCCAGGATATTCAGGCAGTATTCTGGCATTATCTCAGTGGCATGAATCCATGCAAATTCAAACCAGTAGACTATACGCCTATGGGGCACTACAATAATCACACAGAACGTCAAATGGTGCTACTTTCACATCCAGGCCTCAAGAAAGGTCATGTGATCTACTAAGGCCAATAGAGAAAGAGAGCAAGCCAACACAGGTGTGTTTGGTCTACCCATTACAAGATGAGCAGGCAGGTAATCTTAACGAGTGATCTAATTGTCAAGAGAATGAAGAACAATCAGCACCAAACAAAGCAACAAACCTTCGAACCGCACAACCAACATGGTAGGATGAGAAGCATCAATGAATAGTCCAGACCTTTGAGTATTTTCATTTCATAGACGTTTAATGACCCTTGACATATCAGCTGCAAAACATGTCTACAGTGGTTGGCTTATCACATCCCCCCACCCCCGCCCCACCCCTCACCCCAACCTCCCCTGACATTTGCAAAATTCCTATGTGACAAAAATTGGAGGAGATTTCTGGGTCAATTTCGATAATCATCATACAAAATATTAATTGATTAAATTTGATCAAGTGTGTAATCTTTTCTCAAAAGTAGAACCAAAATAACAAATGCATGTACTCATCCTTCTTCAGTGGTGTCTCTAGACTGGTGGTAGCAAATGTAAACCTTCATAAAATTTTCATAAAGTCATAGACTGGTGGTACATGTAAGTCTTCACATAATGATTATGTAGTTCTAGACTGGCAGCAAATTCAAGTCTTCACATAAATATTATGATGCTTTAGATTTTTAGTGAATGAAAGTTCTCATATTTTGAGTTTCTGGACTGGTGGCAAATCTACAGTTTACTTTTACATTACTTTTATGAGGCTCTAGACTGGTCCCAAAAGTAAATCTTGTCATTACTATTAAGAGATTCTAGACTGGTCCCAAAAGGTAAGCTTTACATTACTATTATGAGGCTCTAGATTGGTACCAAAAGTTAACCATTACAATACTATTAAGACTCTAGATTGGTACCACAAGTTAACCTTAACATTACTATTAAGACTCTAGACTGGTACCACAAGTTAACCTTTACAATACTATTAAGACTCTAGATTGGTACCACAAGTTAACCTTTACAATACTATTAAGACTCTAGATTGGTACCACAAGTTAACCTTTACATTACTATTAAGACTCTAGACTGGTACCACAAGTTAACCTTAACATTACTATTATGAAACTCTAGACTGGTACCACAAGTTAACCTTTACATTACTATTAAGACTCTAGATTGGTACCACAAGTTAACCTTTACATTACTATTA
>JAULCC010630771.1:0-13428 GCA_032358795.1 Nuttallia obscurata | reverse complement strand
ACAAGTTTACACTTACATAAATATTTATTATATATTTTGTACCTGTGACAAATAATCTGATATGCTGACAAATGGATTGGACGATACCGAAAGCTATGTTTGTATAAAAGAGATATATGCATAAAACGATCGTTCAACAACTTATTTATTAACACTTTTCCAAATGTACTAAGTTCGTCAGGTGTAAAAACGTAAAGAACAACGATACAGTTTATGTTATGTGTTTGTATCTTCTTTTTAGCTAAATATTATCCATTTTGAATTTGATTTTGTCTTGTTTAAAACATCTGCAAAACTACTGAGCAAGTAAAAAGTGTCTATTATCTGATAACGGTAGCAACCATTGACAGTGAATATGTAAGGCATACAATACTAAATGGCATTATCTCATTTGACGCAATGTTTTGAAAAGTTATTCGGTTAAAATCTGAGTTTTCCAATAACATACTGATTACGCTGAAATGTGTTGAAAGAAAACATTTGAATAAATGGTCGAGAATTCAAGCACAATATATTTTGTTCATAAGGGTTTATAGTCGTTGCAAAAACGAATGTGTCAAGAAACAAGATTTCAATAGGAAAACATCATTCCTTGCTAGGATACGTTACACTAAATTCGTTTCTTAACCCTTAGCCTACTGAAAAATGTCGTCTGCTTAAACTGTCGTCTGCCTAGATTTTAAAATTCATCCGAATCGCCTAATATTTGGAGAAACAACTAGTCGAGTGTCAAACAGCTTGGATCCTGATTAGACGGCGTCTAATCTGGAACCAATTTGTTTGCAAATTCTATCACGGTCACCCTTTGCAGGCTAAAGGTTAAACAATGAAACAATGTCTTATTTGAACATAAACAGTAACTTATTAACGTGTAGAATCGAACGGCTTTTATATCAATCGTTCATTTCAAAAATGTTACAGCTGAAACATTAATCTTGTAAGCATGCTTATATGTTTTTTCCGGCATTCAGACAACCGTTTCAATAATATTAGGCTATGCCTTTTTTCAATTCATGATATTTTAATTCGTTTTGACGAGGAAACATCACGTAGTTTATATACTTATTGTACCAGTAATTGCTACCTTGTTAATTTATTTAGTGGGGAAGAGATATTAATTCCTTATTGTGCTTACCTATATTCAACACCATAGTGAACGTCGATTTCATGTGTATAATGTGTAATGTATTTCAATTAGCTGATTTATTCATATCATATTTTCTTCTAAACTAAACATTTTAATTCATGGATAGATATAACATTAAGTATATTTATTAATAATAATATGTCGTTTACGCGAATATTTGAATCGCAACACTTTTTTAACAAATAAACACGAAAATATATGAATAATTAATATGAGTAAATCATTTCAATGCTGAGTTTATTCACATAATCAAGAACAAATGTATACAGGTTAAACAGAAATGTAAATGTACGAGTGTGCTATAGTTGAAATACCATTTATGCTGTGGTGTAGTGGATATAGTGTCCGCATGGAGTCTTTCTCGTGACTATAATCACATTTCAGGTATTGGTTCTCCGCAGGAAACGAGATTAGAAGTGTTTCTATAAGACACATGTCTTCAACATTATCGAGCTACAATAACTAAGTTTTAACTAAACGAATTCCCTTTGTTTGACAGGTATCTACGATAAGCTTAAAATCTAATATGGTGTTGCAGTTGTCAGAAATGGGTGCGTCAAATATAAAAATTGAGGATGAAAAACTTGAATTACATTCCTGTAAATTTGGTTCACCAAGTTAAACATGCACCCCAAATCATTTAAACAAGCTTTGGTGCGGACTATTCGGACAAATGGAATTTGCTTATTTGCTTGTACTGAAAGGAGAAGAAGTTTATCAATATCTGTAGGCTGAACTGAATAACTTTTTCAAGCAAACTTTCTACGTAGGTTATGAGAAAATTGAACAAGTACCCAGAACAGCTGATTAGAAGGATGACACGTAATACATACAGCTATAAAACAGTGCTCATTCCTGAGTTAGCTGTCAATTTGAGATGGAAATTATAATGTTTGAATAAACCGTCAGAAAACAAATTGGTGATCCAGGAAGACCACCTGCTGATGGAACTGTGTAAGGTTGTTGGGAGATAATGAAATGTTACAAATTATCCGTCATTTTTAAACATTGAAGACAATCTCGCAGTCAGTGGTCCTCAATGGAAATGAGATAACCGAAACCTGTGAGACTCAAAAGAAACAAAAAGATGTTGAAATATCCGTCACCTAACACCTATTATTCTCAGAGACATCAGTTTTTCGGGTAGATAACCGAAGCGTCAGTAACCGCAATTAAAGCCTCGCACCTATCAATTTTAAGGCGGTCTCTTTGATCTTCCTTTGAAGTGCCGACATAGGGGTGTAAATTTCGTCCCCACGAGTTAAAGGTTAGGGGATGCGAAGCAGCGTGAAGGAACACTAATTAGTTACAATGATACCCGTGAGTGCACCAGGGTTCAAAACAAATATTTCAACTTGTAAAAGAGTAACAGCGTTAAAAAAGTAAATCACAATGTGAAAACATTAAGGTCTTGGAAACAAATAACACAGGTGACAATGAATTGGCTGTGATATATTTGATATATGTGTGAGACACAGTAAGATGCTATTACAATCAGCACAGTTAATTGGCTCTCTCAAATAATTATAGTTATTTTTGTTTCCCGAAACAACAACTTGTTAAGATTATTAATATGTTTGACAAAATGTTTGATTGGCGACTGAGTTTTCCATTGATCTTTCTACAACATTTCTAGGTTTACGTGTTATATTCTTTATAGTTATGTTTCAGTCTTTTACTCTATATTACCAATGTATTCTACTATAAGTTACGTATAAAATATGTCTTATAGTTGATAGAAACTCCTTTAAAATTGATATTCGTAATCGGATTTGATCTTTTTTATTATAAATAATCGGCTACCTTATCTTTAAGTTAGGATAAGATATTTCTTGATTTCAAAACATACTTTACCGAAATTGCATAACTTTTAATATCTTTATCATAAGAGCACCAATTTTAGACATCATATAATCAAGCATCTTATCTAGATCTATACTAGTGGAAAATTTCATGAGTTCTACAGCAGTTTACAAATACTTATAAACATAAACATTGGTTTTAAAGTCTGTTTGAATTTGACAAAGTATATATGCCCTTATGCCCCATGTGGACCTGGGGCGTGCTAATGTAGCACAAGAATTGGGACCACTGCTTAACCCTGGCATGATCGTAAGATGCGACTAATAGGGTTTGAACGTTAATCTGGAGTTTCTACATCTCTGATTCTCCAGCAGGTGTTAAGTTGTTGGATCCATACCCCAAATTTTTTATCAATATAAATGAGATGTGGATCCAACAAGCTTTTTTCCTGGATGGCGCCATATAATCTATACAGTGTTGCGGTGCCATAAAACCCAACTCAATCAATCAATCAATTTATGCCCTTATCATTCTGCCATTCAGATTTGTAAAATTGCTTGCATACTTATGATGTTAAGGTGCTGTATATAATATTTTTTGTTTAAGATGAAAGACATAAGTATATACAAACATTTTGAATACAAAAACCGTATGTGTACCACTGACACAAACTTATTGATTAAACTAATGGTATTTATTAGAACCATTTGCTGAAAATTAGTTAAACCATCTTCCTCTGAAATCAGACCAAATTCTATACATGTCAGAGCGGTAGAGAGAGAAAATTTATTTACATAACAAATCTTAAATCCATTTTATATAATGAAACATTCTTTCTCCTCTCCAATAATACGATATCATTCTAGATTAATTTAAGAAAATAACTGATTTACATTCAATCTTTTATCCGCTGCACTTATTTTTAGCCGATATGATTGATGTTTTGATATTCCATGTTTACCTCAAGGTTGATTTCTTTTGGTTTCTTTAACATACATGTATATATGTATCTGTTATGCCCGTATGGGCCATGAGTTGAAATAAAACTTGTTTAAACTAATTTTAACTATCTGTACTACATAAACGAAGTATGCTTAAAAACAACATATTTCCTGACGTAGATTAGACATGCCCAGCTGTATACAATGCCTCATCCGGGGTCTCATATCGAGTCACGTGGTATACGATTTCCTTATTAAGATATCACATTTTATGATGTAGAGAACTATTAAGATATCAATTTAGTCAACGAGAACCGATTTAACATCCTATAAACGTCAAATAAATAAATAGGAGAATAAAGAAGCGAATGGGTAATTTGTAAAGAATTTAATTTCTGTAATTCAATGCCACAGCTAAGGTGGCCTAATCAGAAATCTGATATACGATATAACATTTTATGAAGAGTTTGCTTCTGTTGTTAAATTCTAGCTTTCAATGTCAGTTTTAAAGGTAGTTTATTTCGACTTTGCTTTTCAAAGTGAGTATTTTTAGTTATTTCAATTTTGTCTTCCAAACTGATAAGTTATAACACTGCATGGACTAGATAGTGCAATTGAAAGGAGAAAGATAGACTAAGATAACTGGAATAACCTTTAGGTGAATTAGATACTTTAAATCTGAAAGCCCAAATTGCTAAAGATTAATCTCATTATTTACAATTGGTTAACATGCTGAAATTGCAAAAAAAACCATACTACGTATACCCCTGAATGAATTGTCATTGCAGCGTTTATTATGTCTTACGGAAAATGTCTAATTGATTTCAGAAGGGCAAATCCCCTTTTCATTTATGGTCAAGGTTTTATAAGATTTTTTATTCCATAACAATACAAACATATGGGCTAAATATGTCTTGTCGTAAAAACGATAATTGAATTAACTGTATTGCAAAGTAACCCTATATTAGCAGTTGTATTTGCTGCATACATTTACTGCAAGCTTAAAATATAACTTGCTTGTGGAATTAATAGTCGGGTATGGTGTAAATCATAGCATCACACAGTCATTGTACGTGTATCAAAACTAAAGGGTTAGACTTTCTTTATTTGTTTTGTTTATTTGTTTTGGTGTTTAGTCGACCCAACAAATTTCGGACTTTGAATTTACCAGCCCGTCTTTAGACTTGAAACCCACGAATAGTATCTAAAACTCTACAAAGACTTAGAAATGTGTCAAAGGTACAATTAAAGTTGTAATGATGTTATATCTATGCTTAGACACAAACCTAGCTTTAATTAGATCTGACTGTAATCTTAGCTTTCACCACATATGAACATACAGAATGGTAGAAGCAGGAAGCCATACCACAGGGATAGAGATTATTCTTGAGTTTCAAGTCTAAGAACCTGTAGGTAAATTTCAAGCCTCATCTTAAGAATAATCTCTAACACTTTAAACTGGCTCTCAGCTTTCACCAGAATGGTAGAAGCTGGAAGCCAAACCAAAGGGATAGAGATTATTCTTGAGTTTCAAGTATTTTTTTCCACGTTTTTTTGTGGTGGGGGTAGACAATACATGTCGATAAGATGGCAAATTATCAATGATTAATATGTGCAGTGATAATTAATTACAAATGAATCAGATCTAACTGAAGCTAGATTTGTGTCTAAGCACAAATATGATATGATTACAATTTCAGGTGTACCATATTTACAAGTCATTAAGTTCTCTCCACAATTAATATTATGGATACGGTTTAATACATACATCAATAAAAAGTACTCTGTTTGAATACTAGTTATTCCTTTTTGCAGGTTTTGAGATAATATCAGAATTGTTCTTGCATTCTTGAACAAAATTTAACAACAATGAAGAAATGCTACTGTTTGTTTTGCTCATTTCATGAGACTACCCACAAAACTAACCAGTTTGGTCTTAATAAAATAAATGTTCTTTTAAGTTAAAACAATGCAAATAAATTTCTATGAGATAACAACATTTTATGTAATTATGTACCATTGAGTAAGGAACCCAACATTTTTGATTTACGAGGACAACATGACGAACCAATTGTTAATTTAAAGATTCAAAATTCAACAAATTTTATTCAGTAGCGTAAATAAAACATGTTGCTTGCCATGTGATACAATGAACAAAATATAATGATTCACACATGGCAAAGTTATGCATAGTTAGAAAAACATATTAGAAGAAAACAAAACAGAAAAATCGACACCAAAACAATAAAATAGAAAACATATGTGTCTACAGTAGCCACACGTATGAAGATATACGGTAATTTAACATTTTACTGATAGTTCATATATTTCTAAAGATAATTATCAAGCAAAAAGGTTATCTATTTAAATTTAAAAAAAAGAAATGTTTCTTTGTATTTTCTAGACTTTGTCTCATTGAAAGGGCTTCATTAAACATTTACATAATTTTAGAACTTCTGTATAAAGATTTGAATTCATAAGACTTATTGAAGTAGTACTGAGTATTATTAATGATGTAGATGTATGAAAGCAATTTTATAAAATGTTGAAACGCTTGTTTGTCAAAATTTTCTAACTTTACTAAAGAACGGGTACAAAATAAAATAGAATTTCTTTCCAGATATCGAAATGACGTTAAAATGTCAATATATTAAAGTGAAACGTTACATAAGAAATGTGCGATTTACAGACAGGTTTAATCCGTAAAGATCTGTCTGTCTCCTACAATGACTTCCGTTAACCATTTTGTAATATATTGCAGTAAATTTACAGTACAATTTAATGAATTTAGCTATATGCAACCTCATTTGAAACGAGATAGTGTTGATAACGAAATACGAAATAAGCGATTCGGCTCTGAAACCTGACCCTGCCACAATTTTGCCCAATTTACCATATCCATTGGCTGAACTTTATTTCATGCGTTCCTTTGAAGTCACCGCTCTGCAGACTTTATTGCCCAATACCGTTTTACCCCAACAATACAACAAGGCTAGACTTTTCGCATAGCATAATCAGGGCAATGGATTAAGACAGCATTAGTGAATTTATGAGGGCAATAACGAATTCTGATAATATAGTTATAATTTAGAATGGCGACATGTGAAAAAAATGTGATAATTGTCAGTCTAAGTGTTTCACAATTAACATCATTTTGGCTAATGACTTGTACAGGGGATCCGAAAAGTTATTTATTGATATACTTTGGTACAAGTCAACTAGTTTTTCGCAGTTTCTTAAAGCGACTAAACTCCAGATTTGGTTTAACATTTCAGAAGTTAAAAAAAATCGGCCAAAGTTTGTCAATATGAAAATAGCAAGAGTGGAAGAGGTTTCATGATGAAACTCATTTCAATTATTGTGAACTTTTCACAAAATGTCACTGAAACCACGATATAACGTCTACACCGTGACTAACGGGATAAATGATAGAGGTAAACTTACTAATTTTTAGTGTCTTTTTAGTATCATTACCACAAGTATCAATTCCAATCATAGTGCATCCATATTTCCTGTATATATCTCAACAGTTTTTAGATATTCGATATCCTAGGCCATATCTTGAGTATTGTAGCTTTAACTATAAATCAATTAAATGCATATTGCTTTTTTGATAAGCATACAGGTGTTTATATCTTTAGTTCAAAAGTTTAATTTATATGCAGTACTTAGATAGCTTAATAAATTTCTTTTATGATAAAACCATCACTTATATAGCTAACATGTAGATACTTCATAATGTTCCCTTCTCCCAAGGATTCAGTGAAATGTCTAACACGTGAAATAAATTGTTTTAGAAATCAACAGGGGACGTTTTCAGATCACTGTCAATAGAGGTAAGCAAAGTTGAGCAAGCTATTTTGTACTAAACGATTTAAACAACTTTCGCTTAGAATACACCACCATTTATATAAATACAAACCAATGCATAAAGAGATATTTGTTCACTAAGCGATCTGGAATTATTTTAGAAAAATATACTTATTAATAAAGCTGTAATACGAGATATATAGTACATATATTTGACTGGCGTTACGGGAAACGTCGGGTCTCCAATGTTAAAGTCTTAAAATACAATCTGCAAGTTCCGAATTTTTGACCAGGTCATATATTTTTGTATGATTTTAAGGAACAGCTGAACAACCGACAGAGATGCCAGCAATTGACAATTTCGATTGCTCCGTCCAAGCCTCACTGTTTGTTGGTTCTCGGGCACTGTTTTCCGGCTTGTGTAGGATGAACTGCAATTAAGGTCATGAACGTCAGGAACGGAACCAGTATATCACGGCATCACAGTTCTAGTTTAGTATACATTAAATCATAACTAGTCTTTATTTCCATAAAAAATATACATTTGAGCCCATTCGTCTATATTGTAGTTTTATAGTACTAAAGTAAATTGCAGGCCAGCGTGTGTAAGGATACAAAATATCACAGTGGCCTCTTGAGTGTGTAGGGATAATACTACTCAATTTGTAAATGATGTATCCCCTACAGACACACGTGACATAATAATTCTGTAAGTAGTCTTTCATAAACTGTGGTCTTTTCTTAGCAATTCGCAGCGTAATGGTCACAAAAATGCTGTATTGTATTCATGCATTATTCATTAGAATACAAAAATAGTAGTAACATGTTTGTATAGAAGTGATATGGCAGGAAAATAACGTTTATGACTTATGTATTCTATTAGCATGAGTGTTTTCTAGAATTTCTGAAGTTTATAGTTTGGTACTGGGTATTTCACGTCACATCATTTTACACTACCAATCTGACATATTTTATTGTTACAGATGTTCAGAATAAAATTTGATTGGTTGAACGTAATTCATGTCAACCAATAAATGTGTGTTTGTGTTACGTGTTGTTTTTTACATCATAACTTGCATTATATTTGCATTTGCCAAAATATTTTCTACAATACTCTAATACACAAATGAAGTTGAATTGAGAGATAACAGATGGAGGCAAATAAATGTTAATTGTTAATTTTGTCAATGGCACTGTACGTCATAAACGTCATGACATGCAGCCTTGAAATAAACCGGGTGTATTTCTATGACGCGAGGAGCTGTTTACCTATAGAAAAACACGAGGTACAACCATTGGTGGTCGTATCGCTTTTTTTCCCCCACATTTTACCCCCCTCAAAGGGAATTTTTATATTCTGTAGGAAAATACAATTTATTTCCAATTTTATAAATTTCATTTTGGTACTTATATTAACACCCACATTCCTCCAAATACAAAGAACAAAACAAACAAACGAAAAAAAAAACAACAAACAAAACAAACAAACAAAAACAACAACAAATCAATGTCCTTCAAAATGAGTTTTATAAAATTGGAAATAAATTGTTTTATGGGGCCTCAAAACAATATGGGGCCTCCGTGGCTGAGTGGTTATAGTCACTGACTTGCAATCTCTCAGCCCCTCCCCACTGTGGGTTTGAACCCCGGTCTGGGCACTTCGGATTTTTCAAGTGAGGAAGCCTTCCAGCTTGCTTGCGGTAGGTCGGTGGTTCTACCTGGGTGCACTCTGTGCCTGAAATAGTGTACAGGTGTCCCCCGGGGTCTTCCTCCATCTGTAATGAGCTGGACGTCGCGATATGACTGAAATACTGCTAAACCGACGTTAAATTCTGAATAAAACAAAAACAAAACAAAAAAACCAAAACAATATAAAAATCCCTTTTAGGGAGGGTTAGGGGTGGAGGACAAATAACGATACGGCCAACTCTGATTACACCTTTTGGGATATTTGTTTTAGTCTAGCTTTACAAAATGCCCTATCGAAAACATGAAACATTATATGTTTATTTACCAGCTTCCAGATTAATAACATCCATATTATCCCTGATTTACAAGGCTCTTTTTGTTGTTTGTATTATACCAAGATTGTAGAAAATACATACATATATTTCCATTTATCGTTTACACGCCGCGAAGTAAACCGTTGTAGTGACCGTCCTAAATTTTGATCTGAGTAATCAGGTTTGAAGCTGCCGTAAAAATGTACATAAATTGAAAAGTTTGTTGAAAATATAATGAGAAATTTCAAAGTTTTTAGCCAACGTAAAGCTTTTCTTACAGACAGACTGACGGACGGACAACTGGACGGACAGCTTGGCCGTCAAACTATCTATATCATTTGAGAGGTGATTAGCTTTGGTCAACATTTGACATTGCAACTAACTCGTTCTACCCGGGTGCACTCTGTACCTGAAATAGTGTACAGAGGTCCCCCGGGGTCTTCCTCCACCTGTAATGAGCTGGCCGTCGCGATATGACTGAAATACTGTTAAAGCGACGTTAAATTCCAAAACAAACAACAAAGCAAACAAAATTTCCAGCAGCACCTTAGGTATTTTCATTTTTCTTAACGAGACACAAAATGTTGTTTATTGCCAATCACATCATTCTGTCAGAAAAAAATGTCCACAATCTCTCCTTTAAACACTTAGTGATGTGCCATGATATTAAAGAATGACCTTATTTCAGAAAAAACATGGCACTTTTTTAAGTTATAGCATTATCTAGATAAAACAAATTAACTAAATGATATAAACACTCATTATCGCTTTTAACTTTTAATTACAAATATTTTGACTAGTGGATACAGTCTAAAATGTGGCGGATGTGTAATTGTTTAAAGTCAAATGAAGTTTGATTATTGGACGATTTAAATCAGTTTTTCGGTACATATTGCCTACTATAACAAATATGATTATATAACGAAAATGTTTAACGATCAATATTACGAAACTTAGGTTGATAGATAATCATAAATGGGTAGTACTTTCACAATGTCACATGCAACAGGGAAACATTAAATTGTTTAGAAAAAGTATCCTTATAGCTAAAGGTACTTAATAATTTAACATTCTATAAAAAACTTTTTCAGATTCTCTAATGAGTTATAACCACATGTTAAAGGATACATAAAAATGAAATGTTTTTAACAAAGCCAATTTTAAACATGTCTACTTTAAATATTTCTGTATTTTATTATCATTTCTGGATGGATTTATTCCACGTTTCTTTCTATATTTTGCAGGGAAATCGTCAAATAACCATTATCTAAATCCTTGTGTGGTATGTAATGTACAATTTCAACACTTTAATATGAACAAGCAACGCAAACAATCAAACGTTTTATTAATTTATTGTCGCAAAAAACTCCGACATGACTTCATTATATATTATGTACACAAACAAAATGGTGGATTTATCAACAATTTCTTAACCTGAAATCGTAAAAAAAGTTATGTTCTTGTGAAACCTGTGTCTGCTGAATACACATAAGTACGAGTAATATCCGGTTTCTAAATTCTAAATGCATGTTAAAGAGTTATTTCTATTTCAATGGCAAACAACACATATCTTGCACATGTCTCATGCTCCTTGGCAAATTTAGAATGAGACAATTAGAATGATAATTGCTTAAACAGCAGTAGTTAAACCATGTTCATGGAATTTCAAATTGCATCTTTAAATCATTATTTCAAAATTTTCTTAATGAAATAAGTTATAATAAGCATTAAGAGTAAATCAATGGCATTATTGTTCATTTTAAATGCTATTTATTTACATTTATTCATTATAATTTGAAATGTTCCACATATATAACAAAACAGTAAACGTTGCAAAGGAACCCATACAAAAGTGTGTCACAATAAAGCACAACTGGTTGTCATAGTAAGCAAGCATGTGTCAGCATACCGTAAAAATATGGCTAAATGGAACTATTACGAAAGACGAACACAACAATTCGCCCTTTACCCTGTTCGTACATAAGTCCGGACGGAAATTTTACCCTGTCATATTACGATATAAAACGTATAAAATATATTTTACTCAGAGTGTTCTCCATTACAACTGCCTTTTGCAATTTCACGCAAGTCTGTAATCCTGATCACAGCTACCCTTGTCTGTTATACGAGATTATAATTTTACATCTTCGATAACATTTGTTCATCAGGTAACATTCTTTAACATATATATGAAACATGTATTAACTTCGTAGAACAATTGAAATATTCCAGACACATTTACATCGCACAATAACTAGCGATCGTAGTTGTTCAAAGTATGTATCTAAAACGTTCAATCTCTTTCTAACACTCTTAAAACATCTGCTTTTCAAAGAATTTGACTATAATATAAAAAAAATCTTCAAATCGAAGAGAATCCTGAACTCTATGACATGCGTTTTAACACGCCATTTACTTTACTTCGTACATCAGAAACATATGCTAGTGAATACGTTGTTGGCACTGTTTAATGTATTTGGCAGCATTAGAAACAAATTGTAAAGGGGGAGAACTCTAAGATCGATCTGACTTCGTAGGAGAGGTTTTATCCGATTTTGATGGCGAACTGATTCCACAATCTTGGCTGTTCTCGGAGTCACTTCCGGTTACAGACTTTTTACCATCACTGTTGTGTGTCTTCACGTGTTTGCTGAGGTGATCTGAGCGCATGAATCGTTTATTGCACGTGGGACACGCGAAACGCTTCTCTCCCGTATGCGTTCGTAGATGGCGCTGTAGTTCATCCGAACGAGTGAATCGTTTCCCGCAGAAAAGCCAGTTACAAACAAACGGACGCTCTCCTGTAAAAAGATACGATAAAATAAATGAGATAATAATCTAACCCAGTGTAAATGTTTTATAACGAATACAGAACTAGGCTTGAGAATTCAACCCTGTGTAAAGGTTTTATAACGAATAAAGTACTGGGCTTCAGAATCCAATCCTTTGTAAAGGCTTTTTAACGAATAAAGTACTGGGCTTCAGAATCCAACCCTTAATTACGAATAAAATATCGGGCTTCAGAATACAACACTTTGTAAAGGTTTTATAACGAATAAAGTGTAGGGATGGAGATCTAGCGGTAGGACGCAGGACTCAGGATCCAATGGTCCTGGGTTTGCACACCCGCCTGGCCGTCGGATATTTCTGGGCAGAAAATTAACCCCACTTGTGTCTCACTCCACCCAGGTGTATGAATGGGTACCTGTGAAGGTGGAAGCCATGCTGTGGCTTTAATATCGTCATAAGTTAATTGCTGACTTGCAACCTACTGATCGAGGCAAAATGTGTAAAGCACCTTTGAACGTAGTCAAATATGAAAAGGAGGCTATATAAATGTGGTAAAAAAGTGCTGCATTTTGATTAATAAATCGGTAATGTTTCGCTTTTTTAATTCCTCCAGGAGCTATTTGATGTAGGTCTGACCTATTTTCATATTCCAGGCTAATTGGTTCTAGAATTCAACGGGTTTAAACGTTATGACTAGTGAAACTAGCAAGCAACGAAAGTTGTACTTTTACTTTAAACGAATTAAACCTGCTCGAAACGGAAACTCATACATTTTGTGAGAAGCATAAGGAACTTGTCACGACAGGTTGTTGCACAATGGAGAAAAAATCTTTGAAAATATTTCGCGATTCGATTAGAAATGTCGTGTTCACCAGCCTTTTAAAGTTTACTCATGACTCTTAACATCTGTAACTGTTAAATAGAACCAATTGAT